>JAQIXX010002220.1:0-26063 GCA_034700605.1 Willowsia nigromaculata
ATGATGAACAAAGGTGACAAAACGTTTTAAAACGAATTTTTTATGTGAAGGAATGTGAATTCGTTTTAAAACGTTTTGTCACCTTTGTTCATCATACGTTACATTAATCATCATGACTATCAACAAAGTTAATTCCTTGGGTGTCTCGTGGTGGTCCAGCGTCCTTTTCGAGAGATAAGGAAATGGCCAACTGCTTTTTGTACGGTGACGGTGATAATTGTATTTTTTGGCCACATCTTACATACTTATGGCGTTCTATGCTGAATAGTCTCCAGCCAGCAATCAAAGAAATTTTAACGTGTTTGTGCGTAATTATAAGAAAATATACCTATTGAATTTCTGGTATTTTGCATGGTAAATTATCATGTTTTCATGTCTGCTTTGCCTCAATCTCCTCGAGGTCCAGACAAACCTCCCTTTCATAATATTTCTTTGTCAGTTGTCATTTGTCATTTGCTTGCGCTTCAACAACGCTGCTCCGCTTCGCTTGGACGCTTGGATAATCTCCGAACTCGGAACAGATGATGTTTGCACCAAAGCAGCTGACTGAGCTGTTGAAAGCCACACTTGCTGGGTCGCTGTATCAAAAAAGACTTCATGAATGATTCCTGATAAAACCATGATTCAGTTTTGGAAAATGTGCTTTTCGTTCAATCAGATAATTAGTTTGTTGTGAGACCCAGGTTTAGTGGTTTGGTTTGTATTCAAACAAGTACAAATTAATAAGATAAAAAATACGCTTTTGAGCAAAATGTGAACGAAACAGTTCAGAGAGGACATATGACAATGCTATTAAATTGAATTCTCCAGTCTTATCATGACCACACATGATAAGTTGACAAGATAGCACGTGCAACATGTGCTGTTATCCTTTGTCGTGAGTTGATGCGTGTACAATCATCTTGGCTTTTTTGTCAATTCTAAATTGTTTCATCAAACGAAATCTACACGCGCACGCGTGCCTTGAACCTGTCAATTTATTCATCAATGGATACAGTTTGATTCTTGATTACGTTCAGATAAAGCAGCCTTCACTGGTCACTAGAAAGTAAATATGTGTAAATCTTCAAATGAAAAAGCATCTAGTTTGTTCTGTAGTCAGCTAATTTTTTAGTTAACTCATGTAAAGGAATTCCAATTGCCGATCCACTAGTGACATGGTAAATGTCAAAATGCGTTCTGAAGATCCAACTTTTTCTAAACTGTGAAAGTGGCTTTACTAAATAATGATTAGGCCTATTATGTACCAATCTTTCAAATTTCACAATTCAATAGCAGTGAATTAATAATCATCCGTCAATGTTTGGTTGGACATTCAGACTGGAACTGCAGATAGCACAGGACTCCACACAGAAAAGTATAATTTTTGAAGATGCCTGAAGCAATAGAGGTAGCGGTTCCAGTACCAAAACAGTTATCGTTTTTACAAACGATCAGCTTTAAGATAGTGGGGTCTCTTGAAACATTCTTCTACAAGTAAGCTCCAATCAAATTTTGTCATGTATCTTTCATATCATTATCGTGTTAGTAAAATGTTGGAGTTTAGTTAACAGAAGAACTTTGCTTTTGCATTATAGCTGGGGCTACAATATTGCCTGCCGTCCACTGGTCCACATAATTGTTTGTATTTTAATAACGATAATATGTGGTGTCGGTCTACTAACGTTCACCCCTGAAAACCGACCAGATAAGTTATGGATCCCGTGGAACTCGGAATTTGTAAAGGATACTGAATGGCTCAACAAAAATTTCCCGTCTCCATTTAGGTTTCACTATGCGATTGTCACTGCAGATAATATCCTAAAACCGGAAAGCTTAAAAGTGGTAAGCCTTTGATGATCAATTTTACGCTTCTGCCAAGTCTTACAGCTCATTCAATTAATTTTGTTGTAATTTCATAGCTGTTAGACATCCATAACGGAGTTAAATATCTCAAATCGCCCAAATATGAATACACATGGAACGACTTATGCTTCAGGTACTGATTATTTTCTTTCAAATATATTTGCATTAAAGGATGAATTTAAATCCAAATTAATAGTCTCTATAAATGCATGGTTCATATTTCTAGGCTTCCTGTCATCAAATTTGATAATGCTAGAAGAAAGAAACGTGAAGCGCCCACCAATGCGACCGATTCAGTCGGTTCCCATTTTGGAAGCAGTTTTGATACTGATTTTGATGCGGCCTTTGATGATTCAGAAGAAGATGCTGAAGAGAAACCATTCGATCCTAGTGTCTCACTACCTGTCGATCTGTACTGTAGCATTGTGGACTCTTTGGAGCAAGAATGTTACGAATCAAACATGTTGGAACTTTGGAGCTATAATGCATCACTCATAGAAAATCTGTCCGTTCAAGACATCCTCGAAGCTATGAACAAAGAACAAATCAGGCATGAATTCATAGATGCACGAAAATTATATGTGAATTTCAGTTTGCATGTTTTTAATTTCTGGCAAATCGTTGTAGCCCGGTGTTTGGTCGGCCCGTCAACTATTCCATGGAGTTGGGTCAGATAGTTCGTAACGAAACCGGCTATATTGTTGGCGCACAAGCTGTCATGTTGAGGTGGTTTGCACGTCTCAATCGAACGGCAATGGCTAATGGAGAAGTACTTACTGATGAGGGCACGGGACAAGCTGTGGATAAATTCAATTTTCTCTGGGAAAAGGAACTTGCAAAGTTTTTTAAGGACTTCGAGGCACCTGATGGTGTTACTGTGTATTATAACGTTGCAAGAAGGTAATTTTACTCAATATTAATTAGCAGTGTTGCGATTAATTTTATTTGGACTTATTATGTTGTTTGTTTTTTAGCTTCGCCGATATAAGTGGATCAACTATTTGGGGGGATGCCTACAAATTAGCACTTGGCTTTAGTATTGTCTTTATGTATGTCATTTTTATGCTGGGGAAATTCAACTTGGTAGAGCAAAGGGTAAGAGTGTAAGAGATCAAGATTTTAAAGTTACATACTTACAATAAGAGTTTTTGTTGATGAACAATATGTGTATTCATGTTTTAGCCATGGCTGTCTCTCGGTGGCCTTTCTTGTGTCGGTCTCGCTATCGTTTGCTCATACGGAATATGCTCAGCTTTTCGAATCATCTATGGTCCTGTTCATAATATTCTCCCATTTTTGCTTCTTGGAATCGGGATCGATGATATGTTCGTAATTATGCAAAACTGGAATAATCTTGGTCCTGAAGACATGAAAAAGACATTGCCAGAAAAACTGGGGTTAACACTTCAGCATGCTGGTGTCTCAATAACTGTGACTTCACTCACGGATTTCTTTGCCTTCGGTAAGCACTTTTCAATTTTCGAATACTTGTTGCTTATTCTGTGCTTCTTTATCATGTTTTGTTGACTATACTAACTTGTTTGAATTTTTCTAGCAATCGGGGGAACCACTGTGAGTATCTGTATTATAACACTAATTTTGTGTATTTTAAGTCAGTCATTCTAATTGTAATTGACTATTCCTGTTCAGGTGCTTCCAGCACTTCAATCCTTCTGTATTTATGCAGCCCTTGGAATTGTGGCTACATATATTTTTCAAGCGACATTTTTTGCATCATGTTTAGCCATTGATCAGAGAAGGATAGAACAACGTCGCAATGCATTCTTTCCATGCATAATTCATCCTGCATTTTCTCCGAAAACTTGGAAAACAAAAAGCCATGCTCAAAACTTTATTCAAAATATTTACTGCAAATTTTTGTTCCATAACTTCTCAAAGGTATCATTTTTTGTCTTTCTCGTTTAATTTGATTCATGTTCATGATAAAATTTGCCTTTACACCATCATAATTCGCTTTTTTCGTTCATTTAGGCACTTGTATTCCTTCTTACTTTTGGAATGATGGGTGTTAACATTTGGGGAAATATTCTTCTGCGTCAGGAATTTAATCCCATCTGGTTTCTCCCACAAGATTCGTACTTGTTTAAGTATTTTGCTGCACGTGAACAGTATTTTCCGGAAAAGGGAGAAGAAGGATTTGTCATGCTCCATCAAGTGGATTTGAACTCAAATCTTCCAAAAGTGGAACAACTTATTTTTGATTTGGAGAATACATCATACGTACATGAAATTGATGCTTGGTATCCCAATTTTGAAAATTATGTCAATTCTAACTTTGGCAGAGGTACATTAATCTAATCCATGTTCTAAAAACCCTCATTCTCCATACTGTTTAATTTTGATGAATTTTGATGAGAAACAATTTCTAAAACTTAACTATAAATTGCCAGATATCCCAAATCAAGACTTGTCAGAAAAAGAGTTTCGAAAATATTTGGGCAAATTTTTGTTCAGTCCTTCTGGAGGAAAGTACCAAGGAAGTTTCAAATTTCTAGGAAATTTGACTTGTGGCCGTCCATCTCCAGTCCCAACGGTATATATGCATACATTTCTGCATTTTTTATTTTACTATTGCATTATTTAACATACGTTTATTGTGGTCTTCTCAGGTTTCGTCGATGAATTTCAAATTCAATCTGTTCAGTGGTCCGGAGCAGCACATACCGGCAATGAACAAAATTAAGGGTGCTATTCGGAAAGCTAATTTCACGCCAGAGAATAGTCACGCGTTCGTTTGGTCATTTGCGTTTGCGGGTTGGGAAACGGATGAAATTATTACAGAGGAATTGCTCAGGAACATGGGATTAGCTATGCTGTGCGTCTTTTTTACAACGTTGGTACTGATAGCAAATTTCCGCACATGTGTGATGGTGCTTCTTTGCGTTGTTTTGACATTGGTGGATGTGGGGGGATCGATGCATTTTTGGAACCTAACTATTGACACGGTCTCTTGCATTGACTTGGTGTTAGCAATTGGATTATGTGTAGATTATGCTGCACATATAGGTAAAGGATCAACATAATTTAATGCTATAGTTTTACCTGTTTCATGAATGAACCCTAAATGAATGACCGATTTTCTGCATTTAGGACATGCATTCATGACTTGTGTGGGAACTCGTGAAGAAAGAGCGAAAAAGGCACTGGTAAATATAGGTGCAGCGGTATTAAATGGTGGTTTCAGCACATTTTTGGCCTTCATTTTATTGGCAAATTCAAGGTCACATGTATTCACAACATTCTTTAAGGTACTTTTAATAAATTAGGATTTATTTACGTCGAAAAGAGGCTTTAGTACATGACTATGATTGATATTTCTTAACTATTGTAGATATTTTTTCTCGTGGTTGCGTACGGTCTGTATCACGGGCTGGTGTTCCTTCCGGTTTTACTAAGCATCATTGGTCCAGAACCATACCATACCACAATCATCGGAAAATATGCCACCAGTACCTCCCTTCAAAGTAAGGATGCACAAATGCTACTATTAAGTAGACCCCCAGTGGAAGGATTGAATCAAGAGAGCCTTTTACAAAATGAACCTGCTGTAAGCTTTAACCACTAATTTTATTCTTTATATACAAGTCTTTCATAATTGAAGTGCACACATCTATTAAATTGTATTTTGAAAAAATTAGGAGGACCGAGATGTTAAAGGTGATGCTAATACAGAGGGAGGAAGCTGATGAAAATTAGCCGAAATTGGGTTGACATCAAAGTTAGAAATCTCATTAAGCTCTGGGTTTGATTTTTTATTTATGCAATTAATATCTACGTTATTTCGCAAGATCGTCTAATTTTTCTAGTTAGCCTAATGTGCCTAAATATTTATTGTTAGTATTTTTTGAAGTATTTGAAACAATAAAATATTATTGCTGTTACTTAATTGATATTAAAAACAGAGCAGGGTCAGAGCAGAGCTTTTATTAGGGGTTGAGCATAGTCCATGACGCTGTGACAAATCTATTTATTTAAAATACAAGCCCAAAGATTAAATGCTTTAAACCTGCACTGGTCGTTGCTGTATGATAACCACAAGTCATTACTAAATGGTTGATTCTTACAAGCTTTAATAAAAGATTCTTGTATCTATTAGTATGCAAAAAGTTATAATTTTTATACAACGTATACTCATGGAAGAGAAGTCTAGAAAAAATATATTTCGTGTGGCTTTTAATTTTTTTGTATTTATTACGTGTGCGCTTGATGGAACGAAAAATAAAATTTAAACCAATATGGATTTATTTGTTGTTTATTTAAAAACTCGTAGAAAAAAGACAGTTATTACAAATAAACCAACAGAAAACAAAGAAACAGGGGAGAAAATGTATTCTTCAAGATACACTGTCCACGGCTGATAAGTTATAGGATTCATAAAGTCCATATCTTCGTGCCTAAGTACATACTCCGTCCAGTAAGTTGCCAAGTCGAGAGGTGTTTCCGGTCTGTCACGAAAGGCGGTTTGCATTTTTCGCATGTTTGCACGGTACCTTTACAAAATGCTTCTAGTTTTGTTGTATTCATTAATCATGATAAAAATCAATTATATCATAGAACTTTGGAGTCTAATACGTACTTGGGGTCTTCAGTAATTTTCTCAATTGCGGTTGATAGGACGTCTGCAGTCAAGTCCCTCATTTCCAACCGAATTCCCAGTTCCCTGGTTTGCAATTTGTAAGACTGGAAATCTTGTTCCCCAAATATCGGTATTATGATTAGAGGAACGCCTAAGAAAGTCGCTTCGATAATCCCATTCAATCCCCCATGCGTAATACACGCAAGTGTTTTAGGATTCCCTGTGAACGAATTTGTCAAACTGAAGCCTCATTGCCAAACTACTTGAAATGAAAAGGAAAAATGTGCATTGATATTTAAATTTTGTCACCTAAGACCTCTTTTTGTGGGACCCACTTTTCATATCGCAAATTCTTTGGAGAATGCATTGGTCTGGAGGTACTTGCTTTGACTATGAAATGAATCCGTGGAAAACGACTGAACGCGTCAAAAAATGCTTTTTCTATATTTTCTGGAATGCTGGAGAAGTCAACACTTGAGCCAAATGCGAGTAAAATTATACCTTGTTCAGCTTCTTCAATGAATTGGTTGATACCCTGATAACACATGAAACCGGAAATAGCATGACTCCGTCATCATATAGAATCAACATCCTATGGTTCAAATTCCTGCACTGTTTAAAACTTTTTACATACATCCCACACATATTAGAGATAGCTCACCTCTGGCACGGAAGCATTTTTCTGTCCCCATATCTGCATTCCTCCAATCTGTATAACGTTCGGTGGCAAAGAGCGTGGCAGCTCAACGGAAGGATGCGTATTCACAAAAATTAGCTTGGCTTTTCGTTCCAACTCCAAAAATGATGGCGTCTTGCTCGTCTTTAGAAGCTTTTTTAACAATTCATCAAGTTTTGGATAAAACTGAGTGCGACGAATGTATGTCAAGTAAAATGGCTCAAAGTAGTTTTCGACGATATTCAAAATACTCATTGGGTACCAGAAGAATGTGGATGTTGCTGGAAGCCAGTTTGACTCGGATGGAAAGCCGTATATGTGATGATACCAAGGTAGAATGGAAGTTGAGTCTGAGACTATTACTTTTGCATTATGATAATGACCTACTATATGCCCACAGTCACAAAGAACAGAGTCTATTATCACCAAATCAAATCTTTTTCCAAAAAATAATACTCTACTGTCTGGTTTTTCGGGGTTGGTCAAAATGTATTCACAAGTTTCGTACGACCAAAGTGGGATTATTTTCCAAATAGCAGCTTCCTGGTTTTGAAGTCGCATAGCCAGCGTGTCACCCAAATACTTTGAGTTTATCTGTTCAATTTTCGAAGGGTTTACAATTTCAATACGAGTATCATTCCAGGGCTTTTTTGAATGCGCGGAATAAAAAGTGACGGAATGATTTCTATCTGCTAGTCGTATAACGAGAGGCCAAATAGATATATCATGACTGTATGTTCCTCCGGTGAAAAAGAATAAAATGTTTGCCGAGTTGGTTACATGGAAGTTAAATGTTAGGGCTACTAGCAGCCAAGTAAAGCTGATTGCCAAAGAATACATCTTAAAATTAACTAAAGGAGAATAAAAGTCTGATTCTGTATAATTAAACTAAAGCACTACCTGTGAAAATTGCAATTTCGCTCCTTTCACCTTATACTTGGACAAAGCATCACTCAATTCTTCCCTGCCTGCGAAGTGCGAGCGATAAGATATTCAGATAAAAATGACCTTGGGCTTACTGAGCAATCAATTTACAATCTGTTGATCGTCCTAAATATTTATTTTGTATACATAATATGAATACGTATACCAAATGTATATGTAACTTTCTTACTCAATTTTGTATTTTAATACTAACAAAGACAGGTTTTCCCTCACCTCACGCTTAGCGCTTATTATTTACAAATCAAAAAATTGATTCAGCTAGAGTATATTTCATTTGTCCTTACAAACGAACAGGATCACAACAATGATACAATAATAATACATGGCAATAATGGCATTATCATACAAAAGGTCATAATATAGGCAAGGGTATTGTTAGAATAGAATTAATTCAATTAAAATTAGCGTGTGTGTATACTGTTGACTGAGTATTGTGTACAGAAAACATTTTAGTTGAAATACCTGACCATAACATTTTATACCTACCAATAATTAGATGTATTCAAGCGAAAATTTAAATTGGCCCTTGGATGGACGACTCGATCATTTGATTCATGTTCATATGGCACGCAATCTCACCAGTAGTAATCTCATGGAATAATACAGTAGTTACTAAACTAGTATGCTTATACCTATATATAACTATACAATATTTACAAAATATTTGTCAGAATGAAAATGCTAATGATGACGACAATTTCAAGCCTTCTTGTTTTTTTTTGGGTCAGTTTATTGAAATCAGAAAATTGACTCCAGAACGATATTACTAAAAACGTACATATAATTTGTAAAGGCAACAAATACAAGAGTTTGAAAAATACACGACAATGTTTCTATTTTGCGGATGAATTATATTTTAGGCCTTTTACTCCGGTTGGATGACCTGTCGTTATTTAGGGTTGGGTCGGTGGGACTCAGTCTATCACGTTTTGTTGAACACTTCGTGGCGACATTCTTAGATTCCCCTGGGAAAGACAAATAACCCCAACTACTTTAGTATCAATCATTATTAGTAACCAAATTAGAGCTAGAAAGTTGTTGTTTTTTGTGCAGAGTATTGAACCAGAAATCATGAGGAACATGATGAACATACTCCCCATGGAAGAATTTATCAGATAAGTTGGTAAAAGATTCAACAGTATTTAGAAAAGACACCCCACCTGGATTAGGACTAGACGTCTCCTCATCGTCACTGAGTATCTCCACTGTTTCAATATCATCACCTTTAGGTTTGAACTTATTTCTCACAGCACTTGAAAACCTTCCACTAAAGTGTGACTTTGAACTAGACGTTTCCGAACTTTTATTTATGACACGTAAAAAAGCTGCTGATATTGGAATATTAGGCCTTCTAAACGTTGAAACAGTAATAGATGGCTTAAGTGGATTAATTCTATCGTTGAATTCAATATCATCATTTTCATCGTCATCGACGCCTAACCTTATAAGCGGTGCACTTGGCCCGGACTTGCTTCCTCTGGCCTTGTTAACCATGTCCATAAAAGCTGTAGTCTTTGTACATGGTACTGGCTGTAGAGATTCACTAACAATCTCTAGATCCGACGAATTGTCATCGTCATCCAAGATGATACAGGATTCTTCATGTTTAGTTTCGCTGTCCTTTTTTACGGTGACTTCTTCACAGTCATCCGAATTTTCCTCGGCCGGAACAACTGGAGCACTTCTACTCGTCTGAGCATGGTTTTTATTATCTTGATTCACAGTTGAAAGTCTTGAACTTGGAGTAGAGGCTTTTGTACTACACGGGCGATTAGTAATTCCTTTCAAGGAAATTTTAACGCTTCGACTTGGTGATTCGCATATAACTTCCGGATCCGGATCCAATACGATTCGCCCTTCAACCTTTTTCTTACTATGAAATTTAACCAACGTGTCTCTTCCTTCTAGAGGATATGAGACGGGGGGAACAATCCCAGGGGAATCGGTCCGCACCGAGTTAGAAACATTGTCGGTTTCATTATTCCCTGATGAAGTGCTTGAGCTCTGTCGGCAACATTGTACAATGGCATTGTTTAATTTTGCTTCAAAAGTGCTAGTTCTACTATACTGCCAATTGTCATCATGCAAAGTGTTCGATGACTCTACAATTCTTTTAACTTTTCTGACAATGGTGCTTGTTTCCTGTTCACAGAAAATAGCCCTTCTCTGAATTCCATTCATGTTTTTCATGACATGCCTAAGTAAGCCACTTGACTTCCTATTGTCCTTCCGTATTTCTTCACTTACCCTACTATTATTCGACTCCAGTTTCTGCCGTAGCTTGGATTCTGACTGAACAAATATTTCTTCTGTTGTATCCTCCTCGTCACTACTGTCGCTGGTTTCCTCGTCAGAATCTTCAGCGTCCACGACCAACTGTAAGTTTCTACTAGGAAACCGATTTTGATATATGGTTGTGACCTTTGGTGTGTCATCGTCTGAACTGGAATCACTAGTTGTGGAACTGCTTTCAACAATCTGCGGAGGTTCAGTGATTACTTCTTTGAGCCCAGGAATGCGAGTTACTTCCTCTGTTAAAATTAATAGAACACGATTAACGCATTAGTTAGACACCCGCATAGTAAAGTAAATTATTACTCGAACAATAAATTACACGAATTTATCACTCCCATTATTAATACGTACCTTCTTCGTCACTTGATAAATCATACTGCTGTCTTTGAATGCGGGAACTAATCCTACTGACGTTACTTTCATTTCTCCGTTGATCTATTGGATCAGAAAAACCAAGTTAATAAAACGTAACCAAATATTTTATGCCGCCATCAACATATTATTTATTGATCAAACCAAGCATAGAAATATGCATCGTGTAAAAGCAAAAGAGGTTTCGAACCTGATAAAATTTCAGCGCATATAGGGCATCGCCACGTTAAGTTTTTTAAATTCCCGCAACGTTTGTGGATTCCAGCAGCTCCACAAGCACCGCATCGTACAACTTTCCAGGGTTTACTAAAACAAACACAAGCATCTCACAATTACAAACCATGAATCATATATTACCAATTTAATAAAGTTCACTTAATTCACCTTTCAGTTTTGCTAGAATAGTCTCTTCCTTTAGGACATTCACATATCGTTGCATCACAGCTAGAATACAGTCTTGTATGCTCCACAAACGCATTGGGAACCGATTCCCAAGAAGCATCCCTATCAGGTAAGTACACTCCACTACGTCTCATGGCCGCAGAAAACTTGTCCTTATCATTGCAAAGTGGGCACTTGAAGAAGTGGGCTCCATGATTCTTCGCCATTTCCTATTTGTAGCGAAAAATATTTTTATATTTTGATACATTTATTTATAAAATTTTCAAGTATTATTGTAACAATAAAATAACTTCATACCATTATGCACCGTTTGTGGAACACTTTCTTCTGACAACAAGGTGGCCACAAAGGTGATTCTTCATCAGTAACCTCAGTGAAGCAGATAGGACATTCCCACTCTGAGTTGGGTAAAGGGATGTCAACTACTTCTTTATGCTGGGCACAGTACGATTCGTAGTTTCCAATGAAGTGGAACACACAGCTTTTGTTTAATCCACAGGGATAGTGATAGCTCACTTTGCAATTCTTCACTGAGCATCCGATGGTAGCTCTTGGCAGCTTACAGAACTTGCATTTCTAACAAAAACATTCAAAACACATTAGTAATGATACTTGGCAGACAGATTAACTTACACATGCATAGTTTAGTGGGCTAGAGGTTACAATTTTAAAATTGTACTAAACTTACCAATTTTTCTCCCCGTTTTAGTTCCTTTCTGATGTCCGAAGGATAAAAGCCTAGTATTCCTTGGTCATCTTCTCCATTTTGACTTAGTCCAGCAGAAAAAAGCTATTCAAAAATCGTTAAAAAATTAGATTCACACCAATGATAAACTTTGAGCATAAATCATAAATGAATCGATTTTAATTATCCAATTTATTAAGTATTATGCAAAGAAAACTCACCATACAAAAATAATGGACTGTCACACCCGCCAGCTGATACATAGGCCCCCATTCCAAGGAATTGATCTCGGATTTCTGACAGTAATTACAAACTATCTTCGGATCTGCTTTGGAGATTTCTTTAACTTGAGGATTCATTCTGATATCAGTCTTTGAAACTCTCTGTTATGGCATGGAATATCTTAGTTGTTAATCATTTCCAACTTTGGAGGATCGAAGGAACGCCCAACGTCCAAGAATTCCTTTTAAAAATAAAACAAATAATTATAATAATGTACTTTATTTACAAAACACAAGTAAGCACGAATGGCATGGTCAGGATGGTATATCCAACTTTGAACTTACGTCACGAATGACTAAATTTTCCAGCTTTCCTCCAACACCCTTCCCACGCCTTCCAATTCCTCTAAAACTTGTTGGATACTGAGCACTTGACAAGGATGAAGTTTTTCAGGTACAAATCCCAAATCACAACAACACGACAGGTAATAGCAGCGACGTTTATTTAATTGACTTTCTCTGTCCGCCTTTCACATTCTACTTATACCTTCCCAAATTTTAGAACGAGGAAGGCATTATTTTTCAACACTTTACCTGAGACCAATAACAAGCCGTAATTTTAATGTAAAAACTCACACCGTCGTAAATTGCAAAATTAAAAAAACAGAAACGATAAGATTAAATTAATATAAAATTGATAACAGAGTACGTTTCGTGCAGTCTGTTATTATAACACCACTACCAATTACTACCAAACCAAGTTCAACGTCCACCAATTCAGTGTGAAAGACAGCACAGCGCACAGCAGATCGGGGATCGAATGAACCGTCAGACCTCCTGTTCATGCACAAGTCAATCTGTCAGCAGTAAAAGCAAAGCTACGAGCAACATTGAATGCATTTCACAACAATGCATCGCATCCACTGCCGCTAAAATATCTGAGCACCTTTTTGTAAGTGCCCCTTTGCCACATTCAATGCACGGGGCAGAATGCATGCTTTTAAATGTGGGTATACTGCACTGCAAGCTATCCGATGGACGAAGTGGAGTATTGCACTTGCACTGGTACTGGTGCCACGCACGTCAGCCGAGCCTACCTTTTTGTTTGACAATCGCAACATCGCAAGATCGATCGACTCACAACAGTCGCAGATAGAAAGAAGTGCCAAGTTTATCGTCAAGAAAGTAACAATTGGCTAGATTGCATACATTGCATTGTCGGATATCGGAGATACAGATACAACACTAACACAACATTACGTGTATTTTACTTTTTGACCAAACAAAACTGCTATTCTTTTGACTTTGACAGGACATGAAGGACAGGTGTTGTTTAAGTGTCAAGTAAACAAACAAAGCATTTAACACCCATCGTTGATTATTGGATTATTCAATACCTGCTGCAATTTAAAGTTGGAATTCTACAAGGCTACAAGATTTGTAGAGAAGGCTGGAAGAAATTTTTAAGGTGTCAACAGTGCGTCAAAATTGGTGCAGGTGCATAATTAATTAGGCAGTGATCAGGGTAGCGGCCCGGTCATGACTTGACTAAATGTGATTAGTGATTTATTAGTGATTGGGCTTTGCTGTCCAACCAAACAAGCCTCTCTTGCTTTTGTATGTTTGGATTTTAAGCAAGTCAAAGCTAATGCTTGCGGGATGAAAGTAATTCCAAAGTGATAATGGCCAGCTTGTAAAAAATGACAAATTAACTTCGCCACTTCTTGCAGCAACATCTTTAAAGTTTGATTGTCACGACACACGCACGTAATCTGCTCTCTACTTCCAGACCGGAAACCTTTTGATGAGGTTTGCTTATTAAGGTATCTTGTAGAAGAGTAAAGTGTGGAAAGGTATGTACCAATCTTAAATACACCATTTAACAGAAAATTAGTGCCACATGCTGATTGATTGCAAATGATTGTATGTGATTTTACTTTAACATTTATTTTGCTCTTATTAATCAACAGATGTCTAGTCAGCCGCAGTTAAGGCATAGGAAACCGAAGGTGGTTAAAGCCGTAGAGGAACTAGATGCCTTTCCCAAGATTCCAGAAACATGTATCGATAAGACATCGTATGGAGGCACGGCGTCTATTACTGCTGTTGTTATGATAGTGTGGCTAGTTGTAATGGAGTTTAGCTATTATCTGGATCCTGGAGTAAAATTTCATTTCAGTCCTGATACAGATCTTGACACAAAATTAACAATAAATGTTGACATAACCGTTGCGATGCCTTGTGCAAGTAAGTGGCTGTATTTGTGCATTAAGCTAATTTATCATTTTCCTTTTATGCTCTAAATACAGTTTGTTAATTTTTATTTTCCGCAGTTATTGGAGCTGATATAGTGGATTCAACCAACCAGAATGTGTTGAAATTTGGGGAGCTGGAAGAAGAATTCACATACTTTGAACTTTCTCCTAGTCAGAGATCTTACTTCAATGCGAAAGCAAATTTGAACTCGTATTTAAGAGAACAGTAAGAACAGTTAAAAACTTGTTTTAAACTAAAATCGATTGAAATTTATCTAATCATCAATTCATCTTTCAATCCACTAATAAATGGAATATTGCTTTTGAAGGTATCATTCTCTGCAGGAAGTACTGTGGAAGCATGACTTCATAAATCTCTATTCCGAAATGCCCAAACTGTAAGTGACATTTTACAGTTATAAATTTTTTTTTTTACAAAACAGTATCTGTGCCGATTTACTGATTGCATTCTTGTATTTGGAATGTGTAGAACATCGCAGGAGAGATTTAAGAGAGGTCCAGCAATGTCCTGTCGACTCCATGGGTCACTAGAGTTGAACAAAGTTGCGGGTAATTTTCACATCACCGCAGGCAAAACATTGCCACTTCCACGGGGCCACGCACATATTGCAGCGTTTATGAGCGACCGTGATTACAATTTTTCACACCGCATTTACAAATTTTCTTTTGGCGACGGTACACCTGCTATAATATCTCCGTTGGAAGGCGATGAAAAAATAGCAAAATCAAGTATGCTTGTGACTTCTCTTACACGAAAATGATCTACCTATATTTGGTGCAATTTAAGTTTGGACATTTTGGTAATTTGTGCTTTTATTACAGATCATATGCTGTACCAGTACTTCATTCAAGTTGTTCCAACCATTGTGAAAACAAAGTTCCGGACGTATTTGACATACCAGTATTCTGTTCGGGAATTGGGTCGGGAAATTAACCACGATAAAGGATCTCACGGAATATCTGGCATATTCTTCAAATATGATATGAGTGGTTTAAAGGTATTTACCTAAACGTTGTAAAGATTATTATTTATTATACAATGTACACGAACATTGGTACTTTTTATTAATTAGAGTTTTGCTGTTTCTTTTATAGGTTGAGGTTGAAGAGGAAATGTATCCTCTATGGATGTTCCTTGTCAGGATGTGTGCTGTCGTTGGAGGAGTATATGCAACTGTTGGAATGGTTTACAATCATTTGTCCTTATTAGGTTGCTCAATGAGGAAGTTTAGTTCTGAGAGAGAAAAGAAAGATGCTTATCAGGCGCCTTCAAGTCACAAGGTTGGTCATAAGAAGTCTGGTTCAATTTCTTCAAACATCCTTACTGCCAACAGCCTAGTCCCCCCACCAAGTGCAACTTTCGAGACTCCCGTCGTACAATTAGTGGGCGAATCTACAAAATCTGCACCACAGTGTGATTTGACCAAGTCTCCTGGTAGTGACAGTACTACTACTAGTGTGAGCAATGGTCAAACAATAGGAACAGGATCCCAACTGCCAGACCTGCTTGCCTCATCAAGAACGTCTAGTTAACCTATGAGTTTTAAATTATTCATTCCAATCTCCTACCTTTTTATTATTGTGTTATGACTAAAGCACCGAGATTTTAAATGTTTCATTTTGTAAACCGAACAGTGATTAGTGAACTGATAGCGTTTATGTTTATGCGCAGTGTTTGCAAGAGTTTAATTATGTTGTTGTATTGTACGTGGTTGGTGGGTCGTAATTTTTAAATTGTAAGCTCAAACTGTTATGTATATTATGTGTATTTATATGCATAAAAACCGAGCGTGAATGCGACATCCTCAAGAATGCTGAGCCTGCATGAATGAAGTGACTTTAGAAATGATGGGATTACCAGATATTAACCGGAAAGAAATTTTTGAAACGTCTAAATTGTTTTTGCTGTAGAACTAAATTGCACTATTAGAAAATGTAAAAAATGTTGTGAACTAGTGATTTGTTCGAATAGTATTTGTTTTGTTGTGCTTTCATATCATGCAATTTTGCATGTTGTCATCAATCAATGCACTTCATAAACAAGACTTCACAAAAGACTTTCACTAATTCGCCTTGTATTATGAACAATTGATATTTTTGCCAAGTTTAAACTAAAACTGTTGTTATTGTAGATAGCAAACAAACGTATATAATAATCAAGCACAACACAGCCTCTAGTTGACTTATGTCATTCAAGTTGAAGTCTGATTTTGCTTCGAAAGCACAGAAACAAAACATTAGCTAAGTAAATTAGAATCACGGAACTGATATTTAAAAATAGTAAAAGAATTATTAGAGAGTAGGATTTACATTTTTCCCATGTACCTGAATGATCCTGATTAAACGCAGATGGCGTTTGTATTTACTTTAGACCGGAGCATTCAAGTATAGCAGAAAATTGTAAGTCGATATTCTCTCTAGAATGATAGTAAAACTACTGAGGAACCAGGAACTGTTTTCTTAACTATATTTAGTAAGGTACCGTGATTAGTTATTACAAATCACAAAGGTCAACATTTTGTTTCATTGCTGGTTTCATTGAGTTTTATTCTGGTGCACCAATTTAGATTTGTCAGGGAAAGCAATAATAAATTCTTGTTTTAATGTTTAAGAATAAACTGATATTGTTGGTTGAAACACAAGTTAATGAAATATATTGTTTGCACATATTTGATCATTTATTTACATATTATCGGATTTGAATTCATAAAGTAATTTTTCAACAACGAAAACAACAAATAACAAAATTTCATTCATACATTAGGTATCATGCATTCATGCATTTAAGCAAGCATTTAACAATGTTGCATCCGACTCTTGAAATGCTTTATAGATAAGCCTTATAAAAAAATCTACAGCAGGTGACGGGGAAGGGATGGGTCCACCAACATATGAGGATACTGGGCAAGGAAGCATATCGCCATTTCCCCGTAGAAAGCCGACCGGATGTCAACATCCTCTCTTTAAAATCACTTTACCGTGCAAAATATTGCAGTGGTGCTTTACTATAATGAAGCAGACGACTCTAGAGGTAATTGCATGGTGCACGCTAAACCGCTGCATAAAATATTTTAATTTTTAAAATCTGCTAGTTGCAGACAGTTAATAGTTGCCATTTTGTGTACTTGCATGCTCCAAATCATAAGAAGTCCTGTTAGTAACTTGTTCCAATATTGTTTTCTCATACATATTGCCTTACTATGCAGATAATAGATTCAAGTTCCAGCAGTTTCGTAGGTTCAAGACACACCATGATGTATGTATGTCAATGTGTATAAGAAAATTATGAAAAACTTGATACAGTCCAGGTCTAAATATTCAGTAAGGACTCAACATCCCCAAATATGTGATCTAATCTATCTTCGTAGATGTAGATCTATGTAGATATGTCGTGTTTCAAGTTGCCCCTAAGCATTTGCAATGGAATACTAGTTGAGTAGGCAATCGGCACCTCATATTTTGATCAAACGATATAATGGAGGACGACATGCACGCTTCACTGGCATTAAATACTCTTGAAATGACAGTCTTTGCAATTAAGTCACCAGCACCACCTTTACCTATTGCATAAATTCTCGCTCTGTGAGTTTGCCTGTTGTAAGTTGCTCAAGGTGAACCATGGTGTCACAATTATAGTTTAATTAAAAATGAGGTCTGTGATAGTGATACTGCTGCTCTTTAAAATATGCATTGGAAAAGGTACTGGCGTTTTATTAATTGTTTGAGATGACTTATTGTATTATCGATCAAAGATGTAAGGTGATTGCATAACTTCACGAAGAAAAGAAGAAGAGACGCGCGTTGAAAAGATGAGCAATGTACACTTGAATTCGTATTGTTCTTTCCTAAAGACTTCAGTATTAATAGATTTTAAGGTCCTTTCAAGCACTGAAACGAAACGTTGATTTCAATGAGTCAATTCCACCATCAATATGTATGAGCTGGTCACGAACTCTATTTTGGAAAGGATTCGTTTTAAGTCTACCTTGCAATCTACTCTTCATTTCTAACGCTCCCATAAAGTACGATATCACAATAAATACATCATCATCATATCGTCATCGTGGGCTTTCATCCTTTCATCAAATTTTTCACAGTTGAATCATCAGGCATGAACGATTATTATATTGGGATTTGATTTGAATCACTCTGATTTCAATGAGATCAGAAACGAACACACCATTCTACGCAGACATTAAAATGCCTTGACAGTGGACACGAATCGCCTTTGATTATTACAATGGCAAAGAAAAGAGTGGTGTTGCCCAATAAAAACTAAAATCCAAGCGTTATCATCGTCATGAAACTATTTATACCCACAATGCACATGCTTCTCATCATGTGCCAGAGTAAAAACAAGCCATTAAGTGCGCCGTTTAAATAACTTTGTTATAGGAAAGAATTCCATTACTACGTCCCTCCAAGTACTTTAGTTCATATTATTTTTGAAGTCGTGTGGCATATTGTATGTATTTTAACTGCAGCACAGAGAGAACACTAACTATTATTGCTAGATTTTTCATAAGAATTCAAACGAATATTATAGGCATGCTTGTGTACACGGTGTAACTTGTTAATCACATGAAATGCGATAAACTAATAAAGCGATAAAACAATTGAAAAAACTGAAAACAGTTCATACATGTGCATTGCATAATTTTCCCATAGGATTATTTTAGCTTGTGCTTGTGGGTATGATATGAGCATGACTTTTTTTAGAGACTGAAGATAGCTCGTGCCGAGTTTACAGAGTGGTCTTAATTGGTTGTGTTGTGTGACTTACGCACATTAGACTTTTGACTTCAAAAGCTTCATGTAGCACTTTCATTCTTGATGGGTTGCACTCTGTTAGATCAAGTCAACGTAGGTATTTGTAAAAGTTTAGATTATACCTTTAACAGTGTTGGTTAGCGTAAGTGGATTTGGCGAATATGTATACATTATAGATAAATAAAATGATAACTTATTGCTTTTTCTATTTTGAATGGCTTATTTTAAAATATGATTGTTAATTAGGGTTGAGGCTTAGAATTGAGTGTTTGAAAATAATATGATATAATATATCATAATCCCTTTTGGAAACTATATCGTCTCTTGCCCACGTGTTAGATAACTTTTAATTGCTTTGCAATTTCTAGATCAAACATTGCTAAAACACACAAATTATAAGCACACATAGTACGAAATTTGTAAAATATATTCTGACAATTTACTATAAAAGATCGCATTTGCATGCATACAAAAATGCGAATGTAATTTTTTGAATGAAAGTTGCTTAATCTGCCTACAACAGACTACTAATATTATTTGAGAATGAAGTATTCATTCAAGTTTTTAATTTTCAATTTATTTCAGCTAAAACTAAATTGTATGTTATCAAACATCACACGGTCACTGGTCACGTTACTTCTATCTTCATCACAACATTACTGTTTCCTGTGCGTTTCAAGTCGAGCTCAAAAAATAATGCATCACTATTCGTACTTTTTGCAGAACAATCACACACGGTTATCTGCAATACTGACTGTATATTTTACGTTAGTGTTAGCTTTAGAGATGCATTATGCATTATACATTGTTTCTCCCCCAATAAATGCATGCTTTATTGCGTTCGTGCAAACTTCAACTTGTTTTGCTGACCAATGCATAATATTTTTACTTCTATGAAATCTTCATCGTAACGTGGTCCTGTGCTCTGTGAACAAGTCTTGTGAATATGCCGTGTAGTTTTTTGTAATAAATACTCATCTGCACAAGCATACACTAAAAAATGAATGTTCTCACAAAACTTCATTCACTACAACAATGGCAAAATGCACCGTACTATTATTGTGAGCAAACAAGCGCAAATGTATGTTCAGTCGAATATGAACTTACATTGTTGGTCTAGCAATAAGGCTTTCGAGTAAGAGGGGATGCAAGCTAGAGATTCGGAATCAGTAGTGCTTCTGCATGCGAGGAGGCAAGATCTATCGCGATCGTCATCCACACGCTTGGCACATGCGTTTCGTTTTTCATCTTGCAGCAGCAATACATCGCGCATTTAACTCTTGTTATAATTTTTTGGCAGTTTCAACAATTAAGAACTAGCTAATTTTAATAAAGATATTCATTGTTTGCTACTTGTTTTCTTGTTTGCCTAAATGGAATTTTGTTTGAAAGTTTTGGAAAAGGATAGCCTTGGCTTTTGTGTGCTTTATTATCTTGACTAACTAAAAAATAGCTTGCTATAATTGATGGTAAACTATATGAATCAATGGCTACAAGTAAAATCAACTGAATTGAACACTGAGAATAGTTGAGGTGTGAATTATTGTGGGAGAAACATAGCTAAAGAGAAAGGAGAAAAAGGAGTCTCACTTCTCCCCAGAAAGTGTATCCTTTCGTTGGTGGTCCTCACTACATAAACAATTTACTCTTACCGGAAGGAAGGCAAGGCGAAGGCTATTGCACTCTTCTTGTATCCTTCAGATACTCTTGCCAACATCATCCTTAAGTGTCTCTCTTGTTTCTCCAGAGTGCTTACCACCAACAACCATCTCTATTTGGAGGCATTGGAGTAGTAAATGCATATTTTCCATATAACTTTTTCTCCTCTTGTGTGGAAAGTGGAAAGTACTTCCTTAGAGAAAAAGGTGAAATAAAGTGTCTGGTTGTAGGACTTTCCAGGAAGCCAGTACCGTACATACTGGAGTGAGAAAGATAAATGACAGGATTATATTATATTTATAGGAGTGAACTTAATTATAATAATTATTCTGCTTTCTCCAGTTCATCAGACCCAACTATAATTACCGTAAAAGCTTGAACAAAGACTGTGAAGTAACGTGTGCACGAACAGTAGTGCTACAAATGAAAAATCTTGTGACAGGAGGATTTTATAATTTTGGGGACTACCTCCCATTAATCACGTTTTGTAACTTAATGTGCTGTATGCTTTGAATTAAGTATTGCTTGCGAAAGATATCTTTTCAATGAGCAAAGCAGAAAAACTCCAACCTCCGACTACGTTCCTCCTCCAGTCTGAAGAAGAAAAATCTTGTGCGTGTTCTTGAATTCGCATACAGTTCTTCTCAGTTTTGAAGCGGCTTCTGTTTTCATTGTGGAAAAACACAATTGTGCTATTATAAGCATTATAATATTTAGTCACAGAGGACTGCATTGTGAAACGACGGTTTATACTCATAAACGAAAATAATAGGTACTTTTGCATGCACCGGTGTGCAATTCTCTGTTTTTTCGTGATTTATCGTCTCTGTTCTCTTTCATCGTGTTCAAGAAAATTTCAAAATAACAGACGTGTAGAGAGATATCAACATTGTTCTTAGGTTTGCTTCTTAAATTCTCCTTAAAGAGCTCTTCTATTTACTCTACGCGTCTTTTCACTAAGAATATAGTCTCATCTTCGTGGTCGACTTTGTTTGATGAGGAGAACCGTGCAATCACGGTTTTATTTTTGGTAAGCCGGTGAGTAATAGACTTGTATGAAAACACTTTTCCTGAGAAGAACACGAATCCGTGTGTTTTTTGAAGACGAGTATTTATTATGCGATTCAAGAATCTGTGAAAAAATAGGAGGCAACGAAAAAACAATTGTAACCATTCTTTTAGCTTTTGTGACAGTTGACAACACGAACTTTATATCACGTCTCAATTCAACTCTGCATGTATGTAGGACATCTCTACACAACACATTCAATGTTGTTTGTAACTATTACATTGATAAACGTGCACTATCATCGGTAATAATTTTTTTGGCAATGAAAGGAGAAGTACTTAAAAGTAATATGCATATAGTGAGATGACAAAGTGTACATGATTTGATTACTCACTTTTTTTCGTGTGATTTTTGAAAAAAAAATCTTCAGTGACAACTTGTAAAATAATCACGTGTCACATTGCTCCTTGTCATCGAACAGTCATGCAGTTGGAATTGGTGTAATTATTA
Organism: Willowsia nigromaculata; assembly: GCA_034700605.1. Taxonomy (NCBI): domain Eukaryota; kingdom Metazoa; phylum Arthropoda; class Collembola; order Entomobryomorpha; family Entomobryidae; genus Willowsia; species Willowsia nigromaculata. The sequence continues at coordinate 22,263 of JAQIXX010002220.1, forward strand.
GTTTTTAAATTGCCTCATTCACAATTCAGAGCTCTCAGAAAGTTTTTCAACTTTTGTCATCATTCTTGTCTTACTGCTAGCTTCCACTGTGGGATTTACCGGTGTGAATTTCAGGCCTTGTTTTCAAAAGAAGTTTTTGCGGTGATTTATGAGCAATGTAATTATAAGAAATTACTGAAATTTCCATAAATTCAAGTTGGATTCAGCAAGGCATTTGACATTTCACAAAGACAACTTTATTATTATGTGCACCTAAAAAAGTATAGTCACAACAGTTGAGGGTGAGTTTTGTGAATTCGCGAAAGGTTATGAAAAACGGAAGTGCTTATTAATAATAAAAATGTACATGAGAAAAAGTTTTGACTTTAAATGGAAGTAAAATAGGGTGCTATCAAATAAACATCGTGACGAGGAATGCTCTCGTGAGTGTGAGTACTGAAGCTTATATTATAGATTCAGTGAAATAATGAAAAAATATCTTCTAGGATAAATCAGCGACCATAAGCAGTAAAAGAACGGATTATACGACTAGAAGGAAGCAATACGAATTTTATCGCAGAACTGGCAAAAATGAGAAGAAAATTCAGTATGGAGTCGGTCCACAGTTTTGTGACGATGCTGCTATTGGGATTCTACATACAAGGTATAGATATTTTCTGACATTCTTAATTGTGAAAATATGGTATCTGAATTGAAACTCCGTAAGGCATTAATTCCAGTGTGTACTCAATTCCTTGACTTTTTGTGACAATCTATCGTTAATGCAACTTTGCAATATGGCGTCAGCCCTTTGTTTACTCTCGCAAATAGTGTCATGCCCGTTCTTTTACTTTTGTGTAAACTTCTGCATTTCATTGTTATTGTTATGATTATTGCTCCCATTGTCATTTGCATTCACACATTTTGCAGACGACAGCAAGCTCAAAAGATATGGCATATATAGCCTACTGCCAAGTTCCGGTAATACACTTTTGCTTATTTAATACAAGTCAATAATGCACCGTTTTGTATTGGCTTTGCAAAATAGTGAACGTAGTAATACGAATATGATTGTAGAAGAAAAAGTATGTAATTGTGCTACGTAACACTTCCCAGAGGAAAGGGATAATGTGAGAAAAAGTGAATAAAAAATTTCCATCTCATTCAGTCAGTCAGTCGCTTACTAAAGACTGCTTTTTATAAACACTGCTCCTATAAAAACCTATATCTACACATTTGTGATGCGTAAAGGTTTTCAACCTGTATAAGAAGGTTACTACTGTGATGTATATATCTTCGTTTTTCTAAAGTTCTTTACAAAGCCTTACGCTTCTTTTTAAGACTATGATGAGTTAATATCCGGTAACATGCAAACATCATATTAGCACACAAACACAGTGCACGCACACTGTAAAATAGTATTGAAACAGGGAGTTCTTTTGGGTATAATAATGTATGAGATATGTTCCCATCATTTGCCACTGCTGATGACTACTACTGTCGTGTGGTTATTGCTGAGGTTTATAGAAATTTTGCATGGCAGAGAATGGTTAACCCCTTGTGTCGTTTTCATTAATCCTGGTGCTCCTCTAGTAGTCAGTCAGTCACTTCACCAACCAAACCTACCCACCCATATACCACTTTTAGTAAACGTTGAGCATTTTGCAGCAGCCACACGTTCTCAGAATCTCTGTTTGTTATTACATATTATGTAGATATTACGACTGTTGGCAACATTCTGCCATTTTACATAGTTAATTACCAACAGTAGTCACTTTATAGGGCTCTATACGGTTGAAAATGAAGAATGCTTGTGCAGAGCAAGGTGGGGAATATATACCTGTATGATGCGCACCTATCACTTCAAACAACCCATCATAATACTCTAAATGTTGAAATGAACCATGTGATGTTCACGGCTCCTGCTTTGAACATTAAAACTTTCCTTTTCCGAGGGAACACACCGGAAATGAGCCCATTCAGGCTCTTGATGTTCTCTGCCGGACGATTTTGCGAAATGAAAAAGCGGTTAATTTTCAAATGTGTTTGCAAATCAAATAAAGAATGATAGCCTTCAGGTAGAATTTATTCGCACAGGGATTCAGCTTGAGTAATTTTGTGTGGGCTTTATAGCATACAACATTCGGAGACATGAGTAAAATTTCAATGTACATACACACATTGCATAGGGATTTATATCCCCAATAAAAGATGACTTTTTGGTCATGTATCATGTTTCGAGCTTAAAAAATTAAGTGTATTGTAGACCTAGGTAGGAATTTTCTACGTTGGATACAGCGATGACCCCATTACTCATTCACTTGTTATGTCTGTTACTGTTTCTCCTGATGTTCCTCCAAACATCTTTTGAATTACTGCCTGATGTTCACGCAGGACAAAACACCAAGTACAATTTTATTGTTCCGGTAGTCTTCTTACTTCTCCGTCATAAGTCCTTTCTTCCAAGAATTTTAAGACCCGTGCTCCTTTTATAAGGACTTTGCTGGAGCCAGGTGAGATTTATGTTTGCTGAAGCGGTAGTGGTGGTACGCGGTATGTGAGCATGAGAGTAGAGAGAGGAAGTGGTGAAGAAAACTTATATGCAAATCATAAATTATTGCACCTTCTGTGGTATCTTTTGCACAATTGATAGCATGGTTGTAGGGAATGTAGAGCTGAAGCTGAGGAGAGGATGTAGTTTTACGAATGTGGTTTCGTCTGAGCACATCACTACCACAATCAGGGATACATTCACTACACACAAAAGGGCCTGATAATGTTTACGTATGAACTTTGTGGCCAGGCAGGCACTAAACTAGTCAATAGTACATACCATAGGTACATGTATTACACGTGTGAGCACGAAGGTTCTATTACGATTACAGTTGAAAAGTTGTGCTCATCTACGGAAGTAGTGGGATGAGTGAAGAAATAGACACAAAGTAATACTAGTTTATAGATCCATGACTCGAAACATCATCAATAGATTGTATACACGACGATGGTCATGAATCTTTCTTGGTATGTTTCTCTACTAGCCCCATATCAAATGGTTCCGGAAAGATTGAATCATATAACGCCTACAATAAAGTTATGTGGAGGAGTCCTATTCTCTTACGCTAACATCCCATTCTGTGCAGCCTGGTACGCAAAATAGGTGGCACTTGATGAATGAAGAGAAGAATAAATAAATGAATGGAGCATAACAACTGGAGAAAGCAACATCCTTGAATTAGAAATTAGGACTTCTCTCAGGAATAGTTTCGTAATGCCCAGGTGGCACTTATTTCCCTGCTATGCAGGAAGTCGAGAGAACTATACGCTAAAATAATATACACTTTCGTATTAGGAAAGCCCCAGTGCTCGGAATTATTGTTTCTTTCTAAACAAGCCGCAATAGAAACCTAGGTATGTTATTCGTCAGAGCAAGATCTTGCTTTCTCTATGATATGCTATACACGCCATTTGTTCCCTTGTGTGGCTAACGTTTTTTGCTCAATTGTTTCCCATCCTGGGACGAAACTTATAGCGTAGAATGAAGGAAATTGCAATTTAATTTCTTCATTAAGTAACGTATGGAGCCTCCTCTTCTCTATATAAATACAAACATCAGCTAATCAGGGTTTCCTTGTTTAGTCCCATAACCCATTGGAGTGGGTGTGTGTACACTGCATTCTATTAGTTTAGGTACATCGTAAGTATTTCCGACATAAAATTCCACAACTTTTCAAACTAATATATTAGCTAGAATAGAATAGAATAGAACTTTATTAACGTGTTTTTGAGCACCAGTCATTACATTGTCTGTTATTATTGCCCTAA
>JAQIXX010002221.1:0-26056 GCA_034700605.1 Willowsia nigromaculata
CTACCAGCTAGCAGCCAATCCAATTCATTCGTGGAGATTCGTTTCAGCTCTTAAAAAACCCTTTCATCATCATCATTATCATCATCACTTCCATTTTTACCCTATCACACGAGTCATCACATCCCTTCTTCTCCTTCTCCGTTTCCATCCAGTTAAAAAAGTGCCAACTGTTTTTTAAACCCACCACCACCACTAAAGACTTCCACAAAAAGCCGACTTAAAAAACTCGTGTACAATTTATTACATGACATGAGCACTTTTTTATGATCATCCTTTTCCCTTTTTTCATCCGCAGAGAATAGGCAAAAGCGTGAAACTAAGCTTACCTCCTGCCTACCTACCTACCTACCTTGCCTTGCTTACTTAAGTATCCTTTATGCTCATCATTATGCTCCACTTTGAAAAATTACTAAAAAACTCAAGAATGAATGGTGGATAGATGGTGGATAGGGGCGCGTGTCTTGCATCATCATCATCATGTAAACCGCCAACCACTTTTTACCTTTTTTTATATTTTTTTAGAAGTGAGATTTGTCAAATGGCATATGAGGGGATGATAGCGGGTGTTCCTACTCCTAGCTCACCTTCACTCCTTCACATAACGGTGCATCTGACGCGATTTTTATATAAATTTATCCGGACATGGAAATTCTTACGGAGCACGGGAGCGATGCTCCCAGAAAACAGGGACTCTTCGGCATAGTCACTTTTTGATTATCAGGAATTTTAGCCGAAATTTTTATCAATTTTTCATGGATTTTTCATGTCTCACCAAAGATTTTTATTTGGTCCAGGGAAGGGTTCCCCAAAGAATTTTTGAGGTTCACCAGGGATGGCAAATTTCATGCTCCCGAGACATTTGTAAGAATTTCTATGTCCGAATTTATCCATACCAATTGTCCAGGTGGTAACGGGAAATGGCACTGGATGGGATAGGCAATTCCATGCGCTAGCGGTTGTGGAAGAGACCAACTCCGTGAACTCCAGTTGGGGGAAGGTGATGAACCCACTCCGACACTCTCTATGCTGATCACTTATATATAAAAAAGGATACGCACGCACACAAGTTCCGGGATCGGGTGGGTATATTGCCCGCACTATCGCTACAACTTGTTATTTCCAAAATAAAAAGTACAATAAAAAATATGGAATATCTTTACTCGTGATTATTTGAAGAAAAATGCACTACAGCAAGGGGAATGCACTATCTATCCCCTTTGATTCCATGGATGTGTCTCTCATGCCAGTCTCATTTTACATTTTTGCAGGGTATTACTAAAGCCTAGAAAATTTACTGCCTATAAAAGTTGGAGCATCTAGAAGTAGTATTAGTGCTAATGTACTGCAGTTCCACATTTTAAAATGACAACTGTCATTTGCACAGTTGTGCTGTGATTTTCATCATAAATTGCCTCTGTGTGTAACTCGATGCAAGTAAATTGAATAGCATACACTATTCCCTTAAACCCAAGAGCAGAAATCTCACGTTAACATAAGAGAGGTAAAATGAGGTGAGCAAGACAACTAAGACAAGGCTTGAAGATCACAGATTTGTGATAGATAAAAATATAGTGAAAAAAATGTGTCGTATGCTGGCTATTGGCTTCATGTGAAGTGAAGACATAAAAAAGTGTTTTTTGTGGAATCTACTACTACATATTCAAATGAGTGCAAAGTGCTTCTAAAAATCCTGAGGACGATGACCACTTGCACCACACACGGGCATCAGCATGACAAAAAGGATTATTGAAATGTGAGTACGCCCTGGTCATGTCAATCCTCGTGTAATTGTCATTGAAGAGGAAGAAGATGAGGTATACGTGCGCTGCATAGCTGAACAAAGAATAAAAAAGATACCTAAGCATACCTAAAAACATACGAACGATGCATTCCTATGTCTTCATGTTACTCTTGCAGATTTGCATGAACAAATTGCAATTGAATTAACAAACGATATATTAAGCATGCATAACACTGTGAATCACCTCTTGAAAGTATTATCTCTGCTTCATTCCTAAGCAGCAGCATTAGAAAAAAATATTTTAGTTAGGCCAATGTCGTTGAAAGAAGAGTGTCATCTTAAAGGGAACAAGATAGCAAGAATCCCTCTCATTTGCAAGGACCCAACAAAAAATGCTAATTCAACTATTTTACTGACTGTGTTGTGCAGAATGGCCGTTGATAGCTGCTAGACTTTGTTTTTTATCATTATTTTGTATGTGTCCCTGCCCCTCTCTAAAATATCGCTCCCCTCATTGTATGAAAATGAAACAACTTTCAGATATGCACCACGCTGAAGGCCTCCAAGCAGCGTCAATTGTGAATGCAGTCTTCACAAAACTGTAGTCGCAGTATAGACCAACAATGTATAAAAAATATTAGAAAAGTTTAGTTAGGTATCCGTCATTCCTAGTGTAACGTGCAATCATATATTTTTCCCCGATAATTAATTATTTATTAGGTAAAGTGCTCATTATATTTAGTGAAGTGGTTAAATAGATTATTCTCTCCGTTTTGGTGCACTTATGAGACGGAGTTTTGCGTACTTTGGATTGATGATGTCATTTTTCAAAAAGTGGAGGAGGTCAACGAAGAAGGATGATCCCAGTGCAGTTCCATCAAATCATTCACCTGCTCCTGTTGTTAAGCTTGAGGATAAGTATGTGTTGAAGCAGGTGCTTGGAACAGGGGCGTTTTCTGAGGTTCATCTTGGTCAGTGCAAGGAGGATCCTAACAAAAAGTTTGCTGTGAAAATGATAAATAGGAAGGCATTGAAGGGGAGAGAGGAGACACTCGAAAATGAGATCGCAGTCTTGAGGAAATTGAAACATCCCAATATTGTGAAGCTGATTGAAGTTTTCCAGGAGAAGACTTTTGTGCATCTTGTCATGGAGCTGGTCACAGGAGGAGAACTCTTCGATCGGATTGTGGAGAGGGGCTCGTACACGGAGAAGGACGCGGTGGACTTGATTCAACAAGTCCTGGATGCGGTGGCATACATGCATGACGAAGGCGTTGTACACAGGGACCTCAAACCAGAAAACATTCTTTACTACAGTGAGGATGAACACAGCAAAATCATGATCAGTGATTTCGGCCTCTCAAAAATTGAGGATGGGAATGCCATGGCAACAGCTTGTGGTACACCTGGGTATGTCGCTCCAGAGATTTTGTCGAGAGAGACTTATGGAAAACCTGTGGATGTTTGGAGTCTTGGGGTCATCTCTTATATTCTACTCTGTGGATATCCTCCATTCTACGATGAGAACGACGCCAATTTGTTTACATTAATTTTGAAAGGTCAGTCATACAAACTGAGTTTTTAACTAGTATTTAGACAATGTCTTCTAATTAATGGATATTTTTATGTTTCGAAAACGTAGGTGAGTACGAGTTCGACTCTCCATATTGGGATGAGATCAGTGACTCTGCCAAGGATTTCATTCGTCACCTCATGTGTGTAAATGTTGAAGAACGGTACACTTGCAAGCAAGCATTGGCTCACCCATGGTAAGATTCAAATTTGTACCTTTACAATTGACACGAAAATTTTGTCTTTCTTAGAATTATAATTGGGTTGTTCGAAATTTTATTTTAGGATTTCTGATGACATCGCTCACGACAAGAACATTCATGGAACTGTGTCTGAACAACTGAAGAAAAATTTCGCAAAATCTAAATGGAAGGTTGTAATTTCAAATTTGATTTACACTATATCTGTAATAATTCAACATAGACCAATTCAAATTCATGCTATTTATTTCCATTTTTAGCAAGCCATGAATGCAGTAGTCACCGTTCATAAAATGCAAAAGTTGGCCCATAGTCACGCAATTGGGGTGGAGGCACATGTCCCCGCTGTCGCAACCACTTCTACCAAGGAATGATTCCAAAAACCCGTGCTGCTCTTCTGCGCTTACAAATTTTCAAACGGATAATATCGCAATTTTAATTTTTAATTTTATACGTATGTCAATCAAATCTCAGATTTAAAACTGCCGAAACTCCAAGTAATTTTATATTTAAAAATGAACGTATCGATATAATTTAAGTATTATTAAACACACGCATAGAATTCTTACTGAAAATATCGGCCGTGAACTTCCCTTATTTCTCATTACCGAAAGCGTTTCTTCTGCCACCTGACGCATTTTCCCCTCACCTAAATCTCTCCTCTTCTATCATCTTCAATTGCAACGTGCTTGCAGATTTAGAGTATTTTTAGCTAATGCAGTTAATGCTTTGCCATTAAAACTTAAATGCATACACACAGAGCACATTAGACTTTCATGCATTAAACATAGTAGCTATTTAATTTTATCTGCTGAAAAATCTTAAATTCACAGTAATCTTTACATGAACATAGATATGAGATATAATAAGTAACTGTACAATGGTCAGCGGTGGCACCTCCACACACTAAAGCTTTATTATCATAATTAATCTGTTGGGGTTTTAAATGCCAGAAATGGTTAAGTGGGATATATGAATGCTGCGATCTAATCTCCCTCGACGTTATTTTACGGCAGATACAGTTATAAGTAGATGGGCTATAGAATCAATGCGTACACAGCGTGCGATCTCTGCTGAGCTTCAACTGTTGGTATCACTTTGCCCCATGAAGCCACTGCTGAGAAGTGTGATCTCTCGACCACAACCCTTTCCTTTTGATGCCTCCATACCAAATCATTTCCGGACTTGGTATTCTTTGAAGTAGACGAAAATAATAATATTTATAATATGAGTATCATGATTCATGAACCAAGATACATAGTATGTGAGGTTTGCATTTTGCTAGGTATTCTCTGCCATCTGCCTGCATGGGTGCATGTTTCCGTACTTGCAGTACGAGAAGCACACCGCACGCTTTGCACAAACAAGTCGGCAAACTTTCATATCTATCTGTCAAGAGTATATATCAGCGCAGCGCCTTATTGCCAATCTCTTTTTGCCAATCGATTAACGAACAGTGGTTTTCTTGCGTCATTCTATCGACAAGTTTCTTCGCTACGCAACACGTTCATCTGTCGACAGCAATCGACAAGCACAAGTTCACAGCAAGCAATCAGAACAAAAGCTTTGAGAAGTGTCCCTGAGACTCAGGAAACCCATATTGTCTCAAAATTCATCATAATTACCAGAGATTTTTAAAGGAATCCAAATAATTATTTTTAAGGAGTGGGTTCATTAGCGTTGCCTCGACAAGCAAAATGCCGAAGCCGAGAAGAGAGCTTGAAGAAACTGATAAGCAGACTCGTATTGCCATTGTCAATTCTGACAAGTGCAAACCGAAAAGATGTCGGCAAGAGTGCAAAAAGTCGTGTCCAGTGGTGCGAATGGGGAAACTATGTATTGAGGTGGTGACCACCGATAAAATAGCCAAGATTTCGGAGGAGCTTTGCATTGGATGTGGTATCTGTGTTAAGGTACAATATGGCATGATTTTTAACCATCTACAATCTGGTGTGTAACAAAAAATATTAATGATTAATGTCCTTCAATTTGTTGTAGAAATGCCCTTTTGAAGCCATTACTATAATCAATCTTCCCAGCAATCTGGAAAAGGACACGACGCATCGCTATGGCCAAAACTCGTTTAAACTTCATAGGCTGCCAACTCCTCGTCCAGGGGAAGTTCTAGGTCTCGTAGGTACCAATGGAATTGGCAAATCTACAGCCCTGAAAATTCTTGCGGGTAAGCTGAAACCCAATTTGGGTAAATTCGGCCATCCTCCAGACTGGGCAGACATTCTCCTCTATTTCCGTGGCTCAGAGCTTCAAAACTACTTTATCAGGTTTTTGGAGGATGAGCTAAAGGCGCTTATCAAACCTCAATATGTCGACCAAATTCCGAAGGCTGTGAAGGGACATGTTAAGGAGCTACTCGAGAAGAAAGATGAACTAAAGAAAATTGAAGAAGTGCTGGACCTTTTAGGTACACACTTTCACTATTCATGTTTATAAATTTTTTACAGATTAATTTCAAAGTTTTGTCATGTTTTTCATTTTCAGATTTGAGAAATGTGGTTGACCGCAACATTGCCGATCTATCTGGAGGAGAACTGCAGCGTTTTGCATGTGCCGTTGTATGTATTCAAGACGCTGACGTAATTATGTTTGACGAGCCTTCCAGTTATCTTGATGTAAAACAGCGTATCAACGCTGCGCAGACTATTCGATCCCTTTTAGCTCCAAATAAGTACGTAATAGTTGTTGAGCACGACTTGTCAGTACTGGACTACTTATCTGATTTCATTTGCGTTCTATATGGTGTTCCGGGAGCATATGGCGTTGTAACTATGCCCTTCTCAGTTCGAGAAGGTAAGGTCTAACTAGTTAATGAACTAGTTAAGTTAACAAGTTCCGCATTTGACAGCATTTTTGTTGAATATTTTTAAGAATGAACTTTATTTTTTTCAGGGATTAACATATTTTTGGATGGGTTCGTGCCAACTGAAAATCTCCGCTTCCGTGAGGAATCCCTAATTTTTAAAGTGTCTGAATCTGCAACGGAAGAGGAGGTAAAGCGTATGGCTCGCTATGAGTACCCGACAATGAGCAAGACAATGGGTTCATTCAAATTGGAAGTGACATGTGGACAATTCACAGACTCCGAAATCCTTGTCCTCCTCGGAGAAAATGGAACGGGCAAGACAACGTTCATTCGGATGCTAGCAGGGAAACTCCAGCCAGATGAAGGAGCATGTGAGTTAATTTAACTGGAATATCGAACAATTCAACTCAGAATCTGCTTTGTTTGCTACAGGTTTCTTTATATGAAATGTTTTAATTTATTTTAAATGGTTGCATATTTCTAGCTGACATCCCTGTCTTGAATGTGAGCTATAAACCACAAAAGATCAGTCCAAGATCGACTGGAACTGTTATACAGCTGTTTCATGAAAAAATCCGTGATGCCTATATCCACCCGCAATTCATAACTGATGTAATGAAGCCATTGAAAATCGATGATATTATTGGCCATGAGGTTCAGACCTTATCAGGAGGAGAATTACAACGTGTCGCATTGACCCTCTGTCTTGGCAAGCCTGCTGATGTTTATCTCGTTGATGAGCCCTCTGCGTATCTAGACTCAGAACAGCGTTTAGTCGCAGCTAAAGTTATTAAACGGTATGTACTACGTTTGGAAATTGACTTATTTTCATATGAAATCATTTCACAAGGAATGTTTCTATAAATCATAATATTTTATCTGTATTTAGGTTCATTCTCCACGCCAAAAAGACGGGTTTCATCGTCGAGCACGATTTCATCATGGCGACATATCTGGCCGATAGAGTAATAGTTTTTGAGGGCTCTGCTTCAGTCAATACCCTTGCCAATGCGCCGCAAAATCTGCTCACGGGAATGAATAAATTCTTGGAACTTCTTGGAATCACATTTAGAAGAGACCCCAACAACTTTCGCCCACGCATCAACAAACTCGATTCTGTCAAAGACACGGAACAGAAACGATCGGGTCAATATTTTTTCCTTGAAGACTAAAATATTTACTATCTATATCCGTAGGAAGGTATGTTCTCTATTGATTGAAGTGTGCTTGGTTATAATTCATGATGCTGTCAATCTATTAAGAAACCAATGATGCTATAATAGCTTTGTAATTTTTTTTTACAAAAAAATAGTTAAAAAACTTATATCTAGCTTGAAATGAAGTTATCTAGTAGGCGGTTATAAATAAATAGTTTTATGTATTTTTCTTTGTAATTTACTATACCTAGTAGCCAAAATCTCAATTATTCAAAAAATAATATAAGATGGTCCGAATTTTGCAGTTTGGATTACTATCTCATGTCCACAAACGTGAATCATGTTTAATGCAATTTTATTCGAGAGTACCTATTACAAAATGCGAATGCAAAAGTGAAAAGGAAAATGTATTATCTAATTTAATCTAATAAACTGAAACTATAAAAATTGCACTTCCAAGTTCTATAATATGTATTTTTAGCACTATAAATTCAACATAATGTTCACACATTATAATTTTTTGCGATGACGATGTGAGCTCTTACGCAACTGTGATCATTGTATTTTTCGCTATCAGCGTGTACAGCTATAAGTCATTAATAATTTCATAAACTTCTTTCGTAAAATAAACGCCTACTTTCTGATTCAATTCCAATCATAAACCACCGATGATTGTTTCAATGCGGAAAAACGCTCAAATTTTTGTGCGATATGGAAAGTGATACAACTATGTCAGTATTGAGTAAAGACAGCGTGAGTTCCACAGACCATTTCTTTCGCTAAGACAAAGGCACGCTGTATCTTCAATCTACTTCGCACGCGAGCAAAACTGTAGGCATTCGTCAATTGTCATTTCTTTCTACTACTATTGAACTTCTTTTCTCGTCTACTATAAAATGCATGAGGATTTGTTGAGCTGCATGCACAAAGTGTGGTGCGGACTTGCATAAAAATTAATGATTATGATGACCACATCTTGAATTTTAATCTTGCATCACATGTCGTGTGAGTCAGGTTTGTGGAGAATGGCCAGACCAAAGGGTTGGAAAAAAGTAGAAAAGTAGAATCTACGCTTGAGATAGGTCACTAGAGAGAGCTACAAAGATTCTTAGTCATCATTTCTCTGCGACGAAAACGTCGCGAAACGCGTGGACGACTGGACGACAGCCAAAATAACGTGGAGCTGTGGAACATACTTTGTCTTTTTAATGATTTTCAATGCATTCGTCTTACTGGCATACACAAGCTATCAGGTTGCCTCTATATTCTGTTTAATATGCAGAATGGCAACAAGTTTTAAAGCTGTAATCCACATGCTCTAAAAACAAATGTAAAATCATATTTAATTTTTTGCGTTCGTTCCTCTCATTACGATTCTCTCTACAATGCGATATTTTTGCGTTGTAGTAACATAACTACATGTTGTAGTAATTTGTTAAACATTTTTTTGTCTTAGGGTTTGTTGCTAAATGATGGGAATAACGTCAGTGTTGCCTGGCTACCTATGCGAATGCGATGAAAAAGTGAGGAAGAAAACTGCTTTGATTCTTGAGGAGCAGATAGATATGAGGAGAGTGTAGTGTGAAATGATATGGTGGCCCACGGCGTTAAAGGGTTTTTATGGGTGATGAGCAAAAACCAAAACAAAACGGGATGGTCGTGTTTAGTTGACTCTGTGCACAGGTCCGTGTTTTTTGGTTGTGCTGATTTGTGCAAAGAGGATTGGATGTTGGAGGAAAACTTCGTTTCAGTGAAGTGAAGAAACGCTGAAGCTGGAGCGTGATGTTAGTCAAGTGAAGTAGAGCTCAAGAATCAAGAATCCAACTTTCTATTTTAACTAGTAAGGTGGGAAGGAAGGCAGAACTGATAATGTGAAAATACCAGAACCTAGTCGGTTGCTTGCTGGGTCGTCTTGACGGTCGCAGTTACCAGGGCTCAAATCAGTTAATTTTAGTTCATTTCATTCTGTTTTTCTCCAAGTTTGAGTTTGTAATCCTTTTTTCTAACTTTAAAGAGATTAGGCATCTAATTGCGTCTTTAAATTCAATTGCCAGTTGCGTATTTATCATTTGTATTTTCAACAATTTGTGGTGTTGTCGTGTTCATTACCTCACGACTGTCACTGTTATCACATCACTGGCAACAACTGGATTAAAGGTGGGTTACTTGAGCTAGAGACTGCATATCAAATTGGACCGCATCTGTGGACTGAAGGTTAGTATAAGTTGAATTGATTGTAAATATTCAATAGTCAGTGTGTCAGATTAGATAAATGTTATAAATTCTTGTCCTTTATTTGCTTTATTTTAGGTTGCCAGAAGCCAGAGTGAAAAAATCAGATTGATGATGCGGAGAGACTAACGCCGAGTGTCCAAACTATTTACCTGAACAAGCACAAGCAAAGATAGAAATATTATAATCTGAGCTTATCTGCGGTTGACTGAATTTGAATGACTTCATACTAAACATATCAGTGTGATTCTTTAGAATATAAACGTAATAGTATAAAGGTAATGATAATCCTAAACTAAGAGAACAATTATCTGTGACAGCTTTGACGTTGCATTTTATGTGTGAATGATAAGTAATTTTTCTGTGTTGTTTGTTTAGAGATTTCTCGTAACTGGTGATATTGCTTAAGTGTTTTGGTGCAACGATGACTATCAACGTCCATGAGATTCTTGAAGCTTGCGAACTTATCGCTCGACAAGAGAATCTCAATGTCTGTATCCAGGAGTCATTGAAAGGTGCTGCGCTAGCTGGAGTGTCGTCGTTTATTGGGGGTGTAATGCTCGGTCCCCCTGGTATAGCGATAGGTGCCGCAGTAGGCGGAGTAGCTGGCTCATCAATGTGCCGACAGTACAAACCTCTCTATCAAATCATGCAGGAAATGAGTGAACAAGACAAACGCCGACTGGCTGATCACATGCAAAGAGTACTTAGCCAGCTTGACATCACCGATGCTGTTCTACTAATGACACTGGTTCAGAATCCTTCTGCCCTTGGACGTGACGCCTTAATCAAAGAAATGGGACTCTTCTTTGGACAAAACCTCTTGTCTCGCTGAGTGCATAACAATTAAATTAGCACGTACCTTTTAGTATAAGCTACAACATAAGTATTTTAAGAGTCCATGATGGTTTCACATATTAAAAAAACTATATGAGTATTAGGCCGTGCAATAATATAATATGTACAGTGTAAATGATCAAATATAAAAGCATCGACCAAAGATTTATATGATTGTTAAACTAATTTAAGGTTTCCTACCATTTGCATCTGTGCTTCCAAAGTGCGTACATCACAAACGACTCTTTTTAATGAACAACTTTTCTCTAGAGGAAGCATGTAAATATTTAAAGTGTATAATGAAAAATATAACCGCTTGTTATCTGTATGGGTTGTCAAAGCGAAAAAAACTCTGTTAGTTCCGTCACTAGCTGCGTGCTTTCTTGATTCGCAAACCCAAACTGTAACTGCATTATTCGAATTTTTTCCAGTTTGGCAGCTCATGTGGATAGGTAATAACTTTCCAAAGGCTATTGACCTTCAACTACTGGAACTGGATATAAAACCTAGATAATTATAAGAGTTATCAAACTGGGAAAAGTTTGGGTAGCATGATCTATTGTAACGTTTTTACATGTGTATTTGTTAGATTTATTTACTGCTTTTCTAAATATTGTGTGTAAACGATGAATTCGTTTCTTATTATGTACCTAGTTTTAGATATTGAAACGTCTCATAACTGAAGTTTTGTTGAATGATAATGTTCAAAATTCAGAATAAAGTTGAAAATCTATATCGTTTATGTAAAACTACCATAATTGAATTTATAATCTGACCAAATATTTTATCGCCACGAAACGTCTACCACATGGGCTACTAATTAAATGATAAAACCAAAAAATACCAACATAAATTTATTATGCAGATTAAGTATACTGTTCTATGCAGATAGTGAAAGCTACTGCATTCATACTTGGATTGTCCATAATCTTAAGGGAGGTTATTTCTACAGTGACTTTTCGCAAAGTTTTTCTGGCTTGTGAATCATTTTTTCAAATAGGAAAAAACTTGAAACCAGTATGACACATCGTATTAGTGTTGATTATTATGCATTATGTAACAGACAACTATGGACAGTAAAACCTTATAATGTAACCGTGACAAGATGCTAATTATCAATGCAAAATTAATCATCATGAACTGAGCACAAAAATGGCTTCTTTTGCATTCAAGTCGCAACTCCAAAATATCTTGAACCATCTCAAACGCTAAACTGTTTCATATTCACTATTAAAATTAGTGCTTTGTCTTGTGAACTTTACTTGTTGCATAGTCCACTTTTCAAGCGTACAATTTTGTTGCTTGTCCACAGGATCTTTTTTTGTTTTTTACAGATAAATTGTTAGCAACTGATAACAAAATAACTGACTTATGACTGTAAATTTGTAAATAAACATGAAATATTATATGCATGACTCAAATTATTAAGTGTATATTTTGTTATCTATTTCCTGAGATGTGTGAAATACTGCGAACTGCGATGATCTAGTTGAAAGTACCTACGCTGACAAAATGTTCCATGAATTATCTTTTCTTTCCATGAAATTGAAATATTACACGATGCTTCATGTGGTTCTAAAATGCAAAAAAGCACGTTTGCGATAAATTGGTTTTGCACATATTAAGTGAAGAAAAATTATATACAAACCAGTCGTAAATTATTCAGCTTCATATTTGCAACTTTGCTTCAAGTAAAACCATTATTATTTATAAGCGTTATTCTTTCTTGCATTAATACTTGAGCACTGCTGTGGAAGGAAATTTATTTCATAACTGCTCGCTAGACCTTTAAAAGATGGGGAAAGGTTATATTTCTCTGATTCCACGCAAAGCCTTACTGCAGCCTGATTTTTAAATCAGGTTAAAGTATGCAAATGTACAGATTTTTTGATAAATAATTTTAATTTGTATTAAATCTGATTAAATCATATTGTACTTTCACTTCCGGTTCAAAGGTCAGCATTTTAATTATTAGACCATTTGATTATCTTCTCATGAGGGCATTGAAATGACAAAATTTTGAAAACTTTTACGGTTTAATTAGAATGAATAAAATCCTCTTTGTTCTTGCCAATCTGAGCGATTGGTATAAAAACACCTCGAGATCTTACAAACTTCATTATTAGTAATTTGGTCGTCAACTCAAACTAATCGATGACCTGACAGTCCTCGAGGAAATTTCGATTACACATTATCACATTATCTGTGATCGATCATATTTCCTTCAAATTTCTCCAAGTGTGGATCGGAACCGTCTTGATTTAAAGAACCCCCTTTCCATATCGATTCTGCAAATCTGAGAGTCAAAAGGTCGCTATATATTTCATAGTACAAGCGCAACAAAAATCTGTCTTTCCGGTAAGTATAAAAATTCCAATATTTGTAGAATCTTTTAGTGAAGATTGTTAACCTACTCGTTTATGGCTATGAGAAGAAATATTTTTAATTTTCAATTACTTGTTTCTTTGAATAGTTTGGAACCATGGCTTTTCCAATGGACAGTGATAGCGATCAAAGTCATGGAAGTCAAGACTTGGATGACTTGCGGACTACACCCTTCAGTAAGATCCCGCCAAATCAATCAAGGAAGAACTTGCATAGGGGACTTTGGTCGAATGCTGAAGAATCATCAATTGAGCCAATGGAAATTTATGGAAATATTGGCAACACGAAGTGGGGGGCGAATACATATCGCGGTAGTGATTCCCCTGGAGTGATTGATCACTTGGCTGGAAACAAAGAAGATGGCTGGGAAACCTCATCCTCACTTGAAGGGCTACCAGGTACCCCACGCTGCCGTGGAAGTCTACATGGCGACGATGATCAGAAGCTGCCAGGCATGTCATCAGACGCCACTAACTGCGAAAAGGATGTTAGCCTAGATAGCTCCAGTTTCATGGAAACTGGCGATCGTTCTCCAACATCACATTCACGCTTACGAGAGCAAACCTATCGTCCTGAGACGTCTTCACCCTTTCAAAATGAAGACAGTAGTAACGAGGAGAGTAGTACTAGTGGACCTGAACCGATCATTGAAGAACCATCATCATCGGATACGGAATGTTCCACATTTCAACCGAATGCGAATGATCTAATATTCAACTCGGACGAGAGAAATGCTGACACCCCTCCAATGTCTGCTTTAATAACGAATGAGTGGACTAATGACGTAAGGGAAGACGACGACGATGATTTATCTGCAATGAACCAATCTTGGCTGGAGAGTTCCAGTTCCGCCTCACGTTCAGAGGACGAGTCGGCCATCTCCTTTATGGAATGTTCTCAATCAGCAACAAAAAAGAAGGACGACGTACAAGCAGATGTCCTCAATGCTGGCGCTCCTCCATTATATGATCCCACTAAATCGCATAGTGAGAACTGGCACGGGGATGTTCGGAGGACAGTGACAATGCTCGAGGAAACAATGGCAGGAATGCCGATGCCGAATGATGAAGGTGCTGAGGATATCACACTTCCTCCTGGACTGGTGGAACTTTATGCCCATCAGAAGTACGCGCTCCGTTGGATGAGCTGGCGTGAAGGCTATTTCCCTGGTGGTGGAATTTTAGCAGATGAAATGGGTATGTCATTCTAAGCTCGACATTTTTTAAAGCGCAATAATATTTACATCACAGAATAAGTCAAATGCATAGCAATATTATTATCTTATAATTGAAACTCTTCTTGACATAATTTATTTTAAGGTCTTGGGAAAACCATTGAAGTGATTGCCCTACTTATGACGAGCAAGCGGAATGCCAGAAAATCAGGAAAACCATTGGTCAGCACTGAAATGGCGACAGAGATGAATTGTATACCTTCTCGTGGCTCTCTTGTCGTTGTTCCTCTTGGATGCATCCCACAGTGGATTCAAGAAATCAAAACTAAGGGAAGCGGCTTGAAAGTGTACACTTATCATGACTCGAAAAAGGACATACCTGTTGCCGAATTGGCGAAGTATGATGTTGTTATTACTACTTACCGAACCATATCCAATGAGGTCCCTAGGCTGACCATTGACTCTGAGGATCCTCCTCCAAAGAAACGCTCACGCGTTTCTCATCAAAGTCCTTTGACACGCATTTACTGGGTTCGAATTGTTTTGGATGAAGCTCACCAAATTCGAAACCCAAAGACAAATGCTGCTCAATCCATCTACCAACTGCAGGCTCGGTTTCGGTGGGCTGTAACTGGTACTCCAATTCACAACTGTCCAGGGGATTTCTACTCCATGTGCACATTTTTGCGCATGACGCCTTTTGATGATCTTGCCGTTTGGCAACGTTGGATCGGAATGAAGGCTATTAATCTTTATGCAGGAGCTAAGAAGCGTCTCCATGTCCTTGGAAAGGCTCTGATTCTCAGGCGAACCAAACAAGAGGTTGGTCTTGCTAATGACGGGAAACTTCAGGTAATCCCTCCAAAAACAGTTGAGGTTGTAGATCTGCAGATGGGAGATGAAGAGAGAAAAATTTATGACATGCTCATGGAATACGCCCGAAGTGTTCTGCAAACTTTCTTGTTTCAAAAAGAGCAACGTGCGCTAGAACAAGAAGTGGGAGGCTTGACCTACTCATCTCGTTATGTTCAAGAGAAGACCCCCGACGTTCCAGAGGATATCAAATACACGCAAATTCTCGCAATCCTCACCCGTCTGCGGCAATGCGCGGTCCTCCCTCACCTGGTTAAGACCATGATGGAGGGAGAGGAAGAGAAAATTTCTGACGAGGTGGAATTCGATGATTCGAACCCGGACCACATCTTAAGCAACAAGAATCCTGCCATGGATAGGTTGTTTGTATCATCGAAATTCAAAAAGGTATGTAAAAGTTAATCGCATTCTTATTCATTGCTCAAAAATATTCATAAATATAAATATTCTAAGTAAGTTGCTTAAATTCTAAATATCTTAAATGTTAACTAGATTTTAGAAGATGTAGACGAGTTGAGGTCAAAAGCCAAAAAGATGAAGAAGCCCATGGAGAAAGTGATTATTGTATCATGTTGGACTACAACTCTTGACATTTTGTATGAGCACCTTCAAGCAAAGGACTACAACTGTGTGTTTATCACTGGCCGAGAGGACATGTATGACCGGATGGACAGCATGGTTCTATTGAACAGGGAACCGTGGCGTCCCCAGATCCTTCTCTTGTCATTGATGGCTGGTGGCGTTGGCTTGAATCTGGTTGGTGCAAACCACGTCTTCTTTCTTGAGCCTCACTGGAATCCACAGCACGAGCTGCAGGCTCAGGATAGAGTTCATCGTTTCGGACAGACCAAAAATGTGTTCATCAAACGGTAAGTAAACTGTCAGGAGTAAAAATTTAAATGTTTTAAAGTAAACTGCTTTTCTTATAACCTTTTTTGGACATTCTTTTCACAGGTATATCATTGAGGACACAATTGAAAGTCGGATATTGGCCTTGCAGAAGCAAAAGCGAGAGCTTGCTGATGGTCTACTTAGCAACACTAAGAAGAACAAAGGCGCTGGCATTAGTCTGGAGCAGGTTATGTCTCTATTCGACATGCCAAGCCGGGGTGGAAAAGGATTTGATGATTATTGAGAAAGTATGAAACACGGAAAATAATATATTTTCTTTTAATTCCAAACGAATAATACACATTACAAATAAGTACATTTAAAAGTAATATCAGCTCTGTACTTAAGTTACATAGAAGGTCGAAAACGTGAAATTCATTTAAGTTTTATCCATTCGATAGAGGTGCATAAATCTTGCATGTTAATTTTTTTTCAACTCCTCCGTTCTCCCTGTACTAGTGACTTCATTGAAAATAAAGTCAGTTGAAAGTGTTTTTTGTCGTTTTTTAATTTGCATTTAGTCATTCATTATCATCACTACCGGCTCAAGAGTCCAAAGAGTCAATTCAATTTTATGATTTAATATTTAATAACCGCATGCCAAAAAACACTGTTTTAAAATAATAATCATAAATAATTTCCTTATATTATAACAATTAACATTACACACATTTAACAATGCATGGTATCATACAATTGAGGGTAATGTAATGAGTTTTGGTTACGGTACCAATATAAACCATTGAAGGGAAGGCAATTTTCATTTCCAAAATATTTTACTCTATTTTTTACAATTCTTAACAACTTGTTACATGTTTCCCATAACTTAGCATGCTATCAACTATCAGGCTCTTAGCAGGTATCTCAGTTGTAGTTTATGGCTGACAGGTATTTAATATTTGAATCTTCTTCCATAAATTCGGATGAATACGAAGAAAAGAGAAGGGATGAAATTCCTGAGATAAATGGCTCCTCTATGGACTAATGGCGCAATGGTTACATCCTCCTCTTCATTCACAACTGCCTTGAATATTCGCTCGCAGACGTAATCAGGAGAATAGCCTTCCTCAATCTCTTTGATCGTTACTCCAAGCTGGGAGCCACTGGAACAAAGTGCATTAACGGAGATAGCAGTGTTGACAAAGCTGGGACTAATGATTGTGATGTTGACACCTTGTGGAGTCACTTCGGCACGTAAACTGTCTGCCAGAGCTTGCATCGCATGCTTGGATGCGGAATAGGAACAACTATTTATAGAAACATTGATGATTTAAAATATTAATCACGATTGACATGGTTCCCTTTATAGAGTCTCAGTTCACCCCAAAATATTTTAGTCTACCTACCCATTAGTAATCGTCATCTTCCCCAGAACACTGCTGACAAAAGCGATGTGACCTTGCTTTCTCTGGACCATGTGCCTTCCAATGACCTTTGTTAGTGCCAGGGTTCCCAGGTAGTTGACTGACATCACTCGCTCGTCGACATCCATGACAGTATCCAAAACATGGCCCATCATATAGATGCCCGCATTGTTGATTAAAATGTCGACTTTACCATGCATCGCTATAGCCGTTTCAGCTTTGCTTGCTATTGACTTGGAATCGGAAAGGTCAAGCTCAAGAACTATAGGAACATGAACCTTACTACTTGACTCCATTTGAAGCAGAGAGTCTCGAACTCTTTCCAGCTCACCTCTCCTCCGTGCAGCCAAGATCAGTTTGCAACCAGCCAGGTAAAAATATTTCGCAACGCATTCTCCTATGCCACTATTGGCTCCAGTGATTAGCACAACCTAACACACATACAACAAATATTTTGAACATTTAAACAAAGGCACCTTTCTATTCGTCACGTAAAAGTAGCAATGCTTAAAAATGATATATTTTTTAAATAAGGATGTACTTTGCCACTAAGTTTTTCCAGCTTAGCAGGGTTGACACCTCTCCAGTTCCTAAAAGTGTGCATAACCCCCTGAATGAGAATGACAGGCACGGACAGAGCCACACAAACGTATTCAAAAAGAATGTGGCTCAGTTCCACGAATTTATCATAGTTCGTCCTCACCGATGGAATGACTCCATGGCTTGCTTTATGGATATTAGCATTCTTGTCTAATGCTTGGCTATCATTTGAATTATTATTTTGTGTTTGTAACCCCATTTTCAGACGACCACAAAGGTATCCTCTAATTTTTCGTAACTTAGAAAACTGCCTTTTGGAGAGATCAATTTCAAGAGGAATTCTTCGATGATGTGATGCCACTGACTGAGAAACTCCAACTGGACCTGCGCAACACTAAAACATTGCAACCTCAATTAATAATCATTTTTCATTCAGTTCAGAAAAAAGTGAATATAGCATCTCAACAGCTTGTAAGAACATGCATATCTTCTGTTGCAATAATTACTTACCTCTCCAGTATGTCAAAAGAACTCAATTTTTTCCAGCGAGGTCGTCAATTGCTTCAATGCTTGCGTACGTACGTATTTCCGCTTACTTTGTATTTGTATCAGCATGAAATTCATTTTTTACAAAGTTGAAACAAGTTGTTCATCCCCAAATGGATATAACTAATAGTAAGAACAAAATATGCAAAGTTTTGCAACGGTCATTAATATGAGTTTTAAACGCAGAAACACGCTTCTTAGAGAATTAGTAAAAGTGATATAACGCACGCATTTAAGCTCACCTCGAAGTGATCTTACGTTATTCATCATTCACAAAAGGCAATAAAATGATTTTGACATACCTTTGCATTTAGCATTATATCATTAATTAAAAAATGCATGCAATACTATGATCGATCCTATTGCAGCAATACTTAAATCCAACAGCTAATGACGTGGTTCTAGATTTTAATGCGCGGACGTGCTCTTCTGAGAAGTTTGCATGCTTCCACATTTTCAACGGTTAACTCAGATGTTCCTACTATAATTAGAAGGCATTACTTTGGCAATAGCAAATTTCCCATAGGGAATATATAAATATATCGAACACGTCTAAATTATTTTAATCACGTTGAGCTCATAGGTGTTTTTCCTTAAACATTTGTAGCTATAAATAAATTGAAGAAGGAATACTGTAAAATGTGTGACCTTAAATGATTGGCAAATGCATAGTCTGGAAACATTGCGTGTGGGAAAATTATTTGGTTTTCATTCAAAATTTCACACACAAAGAGTTGTTCTTAGCGCTATATTGAGGTTTACCTTGCGCTTTGCGTCTATCCTCGTCGCTGATTCTGATTGATACTGAAAGTATGTATTTATAGGCGCAGTCATAAATTGTAAATGTTTGTTCATAAATTATGATGCTGCTGGGGGTTTTTTATTAAGTTTGTAGGATCTGTATTTTTTCTGCGTGGGAATCAAACGTCAGTTGTACCTAATACATATTTATAGGGTCATAATCCTACTTGCTACTTATGAGTATGATTACTTTTGATTATGCATTATAATATTAACTAATGGCTAAGCATATATTATATGGACATTTTCCTTTTTTTACTTTCCTTCCTGTCTCTAAGTCACAAAGAACTTCTTTAACTCAACATCAACGCTCTGTTTCCATTTTATAGAGAGACATTTTGAGCTATTAAACAGGTTAAGTTTCTTAAACTGCAAGATATTTGTTTATTGAACAACTATATTTAATTGATTAGCTGTAACTTAAAACAGAAAATACGTCTGTCCATATTCCAGAGAGTTCGAAAACATAATAGGTACGGTTCATAATTCAGTGCAGGCAGGTGGCCAAATAGTCAATATTATAGGTATATATGCATGCAAAATATACATGATGAATCGTTGAGCAGGATCTTAAATTTTTTGCTCTCGCCGATATGTTTTCGCATCTACCTGACATACGAGCTTACTAATTTGTTTAACTACCATGTAATATTTGCTATGAAGCAATAATTAAGACATATGCGAATCTGGAGCTATCATGCTTTTCGTAGTGCCCGGCTTGATTTGTGCATTGCAAGATTAACTAAGCAAAATGCTTTTTTCTCTTTGTTTTCCTTCAAGGACATGGCCAATGACGATGACTGAGCAGATACCTTTATGCTTTACCCTTGATCTGCCTTGACAACACATGCACAATGACAACTAATTTAAGTGATGCTGAAATTATATGCAAATAAATTATGAGCTTTAAAACTCATATAATTTCGAATGGATTTCATGAGTCCTACTTCCCTACTCAAATCAGGATGATTTGTTAGTCTTGAAGTCTAAAGAGATAGTCGGGCCTGAATGCTATGTCTCTAAACAATATATAAGCTAATTTAAAAAATTGGTCTCGAGCTGGGAACTCCATAGCGTGCGTATTAGAATTTTTCGCAAACTCTTGACACGAATAGATTATTTACTACCCAAAAAACCTGTTCTGCCGACTGCCCCCTGAATATATCTAAATTAGTACTGTTCCGGTTTTATGTGCATGCCTAACATGACATGATAGTAAATTAGAATTAATGCCATGATTAATGATTACTTACAACAACTGAATTGTAAGCATTACTTGTAATTAAACATGCAAAAGGAACTTCTTTGTGGTAACATACACGTGCACAATTAGCATTCGGTTCTCGCGGGAACATTCTTTCTGGACGAATAAACTTTATTTCTTTTTGAAAAACATAATCCCAACGATAATTCACCTCATTCATTTTATTCACTGTAATAAATACAATTGCTGCATTGAACTTGATTGACTAGTAAGTACTTCAAACATTGCAGGTTTGTTTCTTATCTGTTGGTCAATGGTCCCATATATCTGGATGGTCTATAAACTACATGAGTAATAGATAAGTAGAGAATAAGTAAAAATAGGTTTGTTGCAAAAAAGTAAGACATTGAAAAAAATCCCAATACATGAAGCTTGCAGGCTGCGGGTTCGTAAATCCGATTTGGTCCTCTGTTTGGTCCCATCGTGTCTCTATGACTCATTCGTCTAAATCAGTTCGGCTCGGTGGCAAAGGTTATAAAAGCAATGTTGTAAAAATTGTTTAAAATTCGTGCAGATTTGCAATCTTTAAATTTTGTAATTTCTGAATTTTGAATAAATGCTGGTCGTCTTGTCTGGTCGCCAAACAAGTGTAGAAGATTGTTGCTGAGATGCCACTGCTGATGTACCCCATTTCACAGTCGTGGATGCATCCTCACAACCAACCTGAGAATTTTGAGTAGCGGCCCTTTTCCGGTGATCAGAGAATGACTCAATCATTGTTTGGTCCTTTGGTTTCGCCCAATGCATTGTCTACATTACATTAAAATTGCACATTTAAACAATAATGCAACGTGTTGAATTGTTTGGAAAAACTTTGAGATACGTACTGTAGCGCATCTACCACTCATTCCGAGCCATTGCTTGTACGAAATGCACATTTCGCTCTGTCTCCACTTGTTATACTTTTGCCTCTTCTCTGGATCCAAAAGCGTCTCCTTGGCCTCTTGCAGCTTTTGGAACTGTTCCAAAGCCTTCTTGTCCCCTGGATGCTTGTCAGGGTGACACTGCAGGGCACGTACCCGATATTCAGCGTTTATTTGTTCATCCTGTTGACACGACACAAAATCAAACTTACTGGTCTTCCAACATTCTATAATGTAAACTAGCATTAAATTATCACTTTTTCAGCATGGCTTACTGTAGACGTATCACTGCATCCTAAAATTTTAAAGTAGTCATCCTCATCCGTCCGTTTTCCGTCAAGAATGTCTCCCACGCCAAAAACATCCCTTCCTGCCATTTTTCTGAGAAATAATCAGGAAAAGAAACTACTCAATGTAAAAATTATCACTGTGGAATCGACTGTTTCTCACCCGCAAATGTAACAGATACTCAATTTACTATAGATTGTTTATGAAAATTATAGGGAGACTTTGAAAAAACTGGATATTTTCTGCTTGGGTTAATGTGTAGGAGTAAATCTTGTGACATGTGGAACTTTCCATTTACTACTACATGGAATCTGCAACTTGTGGAAGCTCACTTTGCTATAACACACTTGGTACAGTGGAGTCTTTCGTTGCAAATCTCTTCGGTGAAATTCGCGAATGAAGTTGGAAGGTAGTAAAAAAAAAAGCTACGTGATGTATGTGAGATGAGATGTTTTTTAGAATGTTGAATCTGTGAAAGCAGAGTTGACTGAGCCAGTAGGCCTAGGCACTCTATAGACATCGATGTTCCATTATCATTCAATCTGCGTCATCGCATCCTTATGACCACTTGATATTAATGATGCTTTCACTTTTCTTCCTGCAAACTGCCCACTTCCTGGTTAGACTAACATTTTATACGCTAAAATGTGCTATATAGAGCCGAAATCATGTGAGTACTCGCGAATCCATGCTCTAATTATGTTGCATCTCCACTCTCCACAAAATAAATTTGCAATGAATATTTACCAAACAAATTTGCAAGTTTTCAAAGTTTAAAAAATTGATTTTTTTGGAAAGACTCAGAGAATATCAAATCAATCTATCTATGATTCCTTCACTTCACTGAAACTGAAGCATGCTTCATTATGATAACAAAATTATAAAAACTAGAGCTATGCCATAATTTGGTTGCATGCTTCTCGGTATTTTTAGTCGGGCCAACCAATAGCAAAAGAACTATGCTTTGATTTGAGATGCAAGACTTGCAAGATTCAGAATTATAAAAGTAGTTGTGCTATATAATGTCAAGCTTGTTAGTAATTACTACATAATATGGGGATAGTCATAGCATTGAAGACATCGATGAAATCTTCATCATAATCAAACACCGTGATCACATTCATAATCCTTGTCTTTCATTCAACACTAGGTCATCATGAAACTACGCAGAGAAGATACCATGAATTGGTTACTTCTCAAGATGGGATGACTGACGTGACGGTGTATGAAAGTGCTTCTGTGTGTCTATAGGCTCATGAGTCATGAGATTCGATATGTACTGACGTAGTAGCTTGATCTGTGAAATATCTTGTGTAATCATGAATCGTGAATGGTCTTTACATTTACTATATGAAAGGGTTAAAGACATGAGCAAGATTTGACTTTAGTTTGTAAGGTTAGTCTGTACTTTTTGCCAAGACACCCGTTCTCGATTGTTCGCCGAGGCCCTTATCAATGAGAATATGTATATGTAGTGAATCCAGTAGCTTTGTTCGTTAATATTTATAATAATAGCACAAATTGTGCATGTAGTTTGTTCGTTTCAATGCTTCAACTGTAACATGATGTCAAAGAAAATTCCAAAATTACGATTAAAATTGACAAAAATACATTTGATTATCAAGGATCGGTAGTTTTATTGTCATAATTTATACATTTGTCTATAGTTTTCTGTTATGTCAATGTACATTTTGCAAGGTCAGGGGGTAATATGAGAAATGACTAGTTCCAGCTTCCTAATAAGTTTAACTATACACAAAATGTAAGATTATATTATTCAGGTTCCAATTTTTATCTTCCGTACAGAACATCTGTATCCTTGCTCCTTACTACATCGTTTTGATAGTTATTTGTCAGCTAAAGCTAAACGATATGTACTTCCAATCAAGTGGAACCAATAATGGAACCAATAATGCTATTCAGCGTGTGTCATGTATGTCCTATGTATCTCAAAAAACCCCACTCATGCAAATATTAAGTTGTTTGTAAACAACTTCATGCGGACTTAATGTATAATGACAGATGCCTAATGACCTACTGTGTTATATAATGATTTAATTTTAACTAAAGATAAAAATAATTATATGCAATATATTAGATCATGGCTTTCACAAGCGTTCTCATCAAAGGATTAAAACTCAACTCCTAAACATAGATCTTCCTTTCAGACCAGGAATGAATGAATGTCTTTGCGCACAATAATAATATTAATAATCTCTTAGTTTTCTCGTGGAACATAATATTTAAGATATCACGTTTTTACGTCATCTAAAACTCATTTAAAGTTACTGTTACACTTCTCATGAGCTATTAATTGGGATAATATATTATGATGGTTGCTACGTGGAGAAGACAAGCTCGAAAAACATTGTGCAAAGCCTCTTTCTGCATAGGTAATTGATTGTCATGATGAAAAGGTTTTTGCGCTAATTTTGTTACTATAATATAAAAGTGATGTGTAAGCAGGACTCTGTTATCTCTTGACAATAAAATTCAGGATAAGTAAGATATATAAATGGAATGCATATTCTTTATTGCTTTTATGAAAACCAAAAATTACGTACGGGTACAATTACATGATAATATACATACGTATAAACTAAAATACGATACTCTAATAATTGATAAAATAAATTCAAACTGCGCTTTGAAATACATAGTCAATGACTTGGGTAAGGTATATAGAGTGCGCGCGCACTGATTTTCACTGATTCGACTCATCATGACAAAATTTTAATGAGCATGCCAAACAAATTGTGATGACATTGCTGCATTATAGGAGCGAGATGACTTCTCACATCCTCTATTTCATCAATGGAGCCATGTTGTACAGCGAGCACGAGAGATTTCAAAAGCACTTGAACTCGTTTCACTTCTTTCTCGCTGTCCGCCGACCCAAGCACTGCTGGAGACATTGTAGATGACTGTCCACTAGACGATCCTTTTCCGGGTAAAATGGGCTTCAAGCCTAACGCAGAGAGGGACTCTGATGCATGTACAGATGACATTGAAGAAGATCCGTGTTTTGATTCTGGCCAAATGAATCCAAGTACATCTACTGTGTTCGTTCCGAGCAGCATGAGTAGGCAAACTCGTGAAATCTCGAGACGATTGGTGAATAGAGCTCGGAACTCTGGAGATATTTCTTCATCGTTGCAGTTACCAATTCCGATGAGTGTGTCGTTTATCATTTTTAGGGCGCTATCATAATCCGTCATTTCCAGTTTACAGCGAATCATTGGCTCCGTGACAAGCACGACGTCTATATACGTGAAATTTGAACGAACAATGTCCAGTGCGGTTCTATAATATTTAATTGCTTCTCCATATGCACCTTCTTTGGAAAGGGCTTCAGCAATCTCCATAGTGACTAGAACGCTCAATCCTAAAAACTTTTCCCGTTTGTAAATTTTTGCGGCCTGGCTGAGACATTGGACTGCCATCTGCAAGAAATAAGTCAATTTGTTTGTTCTTGAAAACTGTATAATTGGAAATATACAATTATAAGACATAATTGTAATCTTTACTTGTGTGTGCCCAGATAATGATGAGTGAAGGCTTTCCGAACGGTAAAACAAACTGCTATAATCATCTTGAAAAAATTTACGTCCATCTCTTGCTGCTAAATAGAATCGTCCAGATTTGAGGAGCAGGTTTGCTTGCTGAATGGGATTCTTTAATGGCTCATGACATTTCGCAGCCTCCATGTAGCAAATCGCTGCAAACTCCGTCTGATCCTCTCGTTGCAGTTCCAACGCAAGGTCCTCTGCAAATATTCAAACCAAAATATATGAAAGTGAAAATTATAGTACTATTATCTACTGCTATGCATGATCCCATAGTTCCATTTCAGTATAGATCGTAATTTCCTTTACCATACTGCTCAATTGCCTCTGCTACATTTGGCTTCCGAAAAAATCGTCTGTTGAATACAGCCAAAAATTTTAAAAAATCAATTTGGATATCATGCCACATTGTTTAATGTCAACTTAACTAACACTCAATTAATTGACCAAAGCCTTACTTTCTCAATCCCTGTCCAATTGCCTTAAACTGAGGCAAGAAGTCTGCATTATTTGGTGACAAATTTCCTGCGATTTCCGCCATACCGCTCTGTCATTAACCACACCGTTTTAAATGACAGTCAATTATCTTCTAATTCTTACTTGTCACTTATCAGTGATATAAAATCCGATACAATTTCCAAACTTTATTTCAACCCAGCAACACAACTCAGCACCAGCACCATAAACATAATAATATTATGAGTGAAACAGATGATAGATTTTGATTAGGCTACCCTTTTTCGATGTGCTCATGCTCATCAAAATATTATAAACATTTTCTTAACTCACTACTTGGCAGAGCCCAATCCAAAGAATATTACACGTACTGGAAAAGCGATTTGCCCCGTCAATCAACTCCAGCCGCACTTGGACAACAGCTCGTACAAACACAGCACCACAGAATACTAGTAGTGTCCACTATTAACCCTTTCAACCATGTT
>JAQIXX010002222.1:0-26055 GCA_034700605.1 Willowsia nigromaculata
CGAGTTCTTTTCCAGGAGCCGGAAGTTAATTTTTGCTTTCACTTCCTTGATTTCAGCAGGGTTTTATTTTATGATAATCTTGTCGGTATGAATTACGTGTGCACTTGCATGCATTATTGTGGAGCTTTACATCATCACGATTTAAATTTTATTGAAATAACCCCTGTTATCACAGTGATGTTGAGATATAAGCCTTGATTGAACATCCAACTCACAGAAGAAAACGAGGAGTACAAGAAATGTACCATAACTGATTCGCATAGAATCATGCTTGCAATATATTAACTTAATAAATCCGTTACTCAGACGCATTTTAAAGGCTGATTAGAGAGAACAAACTGGTAAAAAATCAAATTAGTGAATAATGTTAAGATATTTGTCGATATCTTTGTAGCTTTTGGTGCGATTGAGAACAAACAGCTCCACCAAAACATGCTTCGACGAACCCGAGAAAGCATCGAATGAGCATGAACGGTAATAAATTCACCACTGATTTGACCATTTGAAGAAGAAGAAATGAACTCTTTTTCTTCTAATTGCTTTTGGTTCATAATTTAGCTAATAATCTAAACAGTCTATATATTTATGTCATCAATTTGTTGTAGGTTCAATTCAGGGAGTTTTTGAGGGGACGCCTACTCTCTTCGGATCTGCTTTGAAGCATTCTGGAGCTTTGGTCTTTGGGTTTCGGGTTAGAATGGCTAATCGGTTAGGGGGTGCCTACTTCATAGTTAATAATAATAATAATCTTTATTGCAGACTTCAAAACGTTTGTTACAACAAAAAAATCCATATGTTTAGATCAGTGAGTTATCTGGATGTTTGATGTTCAATCAGGGTTTATATCTCAGCATCACTCTGATGGCAGGAGTTATTTCAATAAATTTTAATATTAATGATGTATTTTAAGCATGGAATGTGTTTTTCAGGATTTAGAAATAATCAAGTGCAAAAATCTCCTTTTAACACCACAACTCCGTAACAGTATAAAAACTGCTTATAAAGTCACGCACATGCATTAATTCATACCGACAAAATTATAAACGTAAATGAAAACTTATCATACGATACAACCCTGTTAAAAATCAAGGAAGTGAAAGCAAAAATTAACTTCCGGCTCCTGGAAAAGAACTCGCGAAACGCTGAAATAAAATTGTAGCCTTATCCACTTGGTCACCAAGCCGAATTTTGAAAACTGGGGAAAAATAACGGCTAGTGATACTTCAAAATGGCCTTTTCACGCCGTTCCCAAGGAAAACTCAATCACTTTCAATTTATCCGCACAATAACAGAGTAGTAGGTACTTCCACAAACTTTGCCTGATGAACACGTGGTGTGATAGAATATAAAAGCTGCAAAAACACCATCACACATGATCATCATATCATCAGAAAGTATAACAACTTCTATGAGGCAGATGATGATGAGTTTTCTTTTTTTGGGAAGATGCTATGCTCTTCTACCTCCTTCTAGTCCTCATGTTCGCCTTACCCAACGTATCGTATATGATTGCTATTATGCGTGTGAGAGTTAAAACGTCCCAAATGTAATCTCCAGTATTACGCTCTGTTGCTCTTTATTCATAGAATGGATGAGGAACAAGGGAGCGCTGCTGGAAAAGAAAAGAAGACACAAAAAAGCAATCTACCGACATGGCTTATAGCCATAGCTAACAAGAAGAATGTCTGCTTTAGCGTCTGCTGACACTGGCATCATTCTTTGAATCCATACGTAAGTTTTCTTTTTATACTTTCCCCATTAGGAGGAAAACTTTCTGAAAAAGTGTTTTTCTTTTATTTTTAAGGGTGCTGAGAGACCAAGTTGAGTGAGTCCCAAATGAATGGTGAGAACGTATTATGGAGGTCGATATGCCTTGTTACTGGTGCTGGGGAAGAGGGGCATGAACGAGCTTTCAATATGTGTATTCAAAGGTTGTAGAATGGAAGATAGATGATCTGCAAACAATGCAGGGAAAAGAATAATGGAAAAGATGGATGAAGGTCATATCACAGTATTGTTAAAGAATGTAATATTTCATAATTTTTGTATAGTATACATATGATGATATTGTGGGCACGTTTTCAAAACCTAGTCATAATTATAATATATAAGTAGAATAAACTGCCATCTGAAAAAAATTGAGCCGATATAAAACAAACACTTGAAAGTTTGATACGCTCCTTAATTATACATTTTGTGAAAGGAGGATGATCAATGGTTCTTTTAATGCTTTAACTTTAGATTCTCAACCTCATCATTATACAGCTCGTAAAACTAATTAAACAAGCAATTTTTTTGCCAACCTTATTGTTATTTGCATGAGAAAACTAATTTTTGACTTCCATTAGAAAATATTGGTTCTTTCTAATTGTCAAACTACCAGGCTCAGATTTTAACCCAAGTATCAAAGTTCACTCACGAGCACAACCCTTGAAGAGTTTCTAAAAGTATGTCAATATTTGAAAGCAGCCCTTTTCTGTAAAAATATTTACAAATGGATATAGATAGTCCAAATTCCCCTTTTGTAACTATGTATGTTTCAGAAAAAGCATTATATTTTGTGCAGCACTTTGTCTCTGATCTTTTGATCCTTTTTATTCTTAAAACACGCCTTTCATCTTCTTCTCTAACATGCAAAGAATATATTTCTCATTGACTGTACTCCTCTGAATTGTCAATAACAATTCCATGCTAAAGAATAGTAAAAAGCACAATTTAGTCTTGTTTTTCGGTTGACAAAAACAACGAATAGGAAGCATATGAAGATAGGACATTAAATTAAATACCTGTGGTTTACAAATAAAGAAATGAAACACAAACACAAGATTCCAAAATCCAACAGATAACAGTTTCTGTGTACCTGCATCTCCCATCCTTTCTATACTTTTCTTTATATATGAGCGTAATGTTTATATATTGATCAATTTGATCACCCAGTGATCATCAACTCTGTCGCATACAGTTTGTACAGTGAACACAAAGCGTGCATTACACGAGCAATGCAATCATCATCGTCGTGGTCCATTTTATGGAAGATTTTCTTATTCTTTCTTTCTACTTACCCCTCAGTGCACAGCAAACAACAGAACACCATCACATATCCGTTCATGTGTCCTTTAAAAAAATCCTTTACATCTTCCAACAAGCTTGTCTGTGTTGTTTTTCTCGGAAAAATAAGGAAAGAGAAAAAGTACAAATAACAAGCAGAAAGGTAAAAGTTTTTCTGGTACTGGTGGTGTTAAGAACAGCGAACCAAGGGAAAAATCAAAGGAATAGATGAAAATTGTTCGTACATTTTGCTCCTCTTACATTTTTTCCTGTTAAATTGATAGACTGACTATCAGTTATCAAAGAGAAGGAAAAATAACATTACAATACGAATCTATAGATTCAGTCATCTAGAGATATACGCAAGTTCTAGATAGTTTATATCCATGTGTTGGTAAATGCTTACTTATTCTTACATACAATTGTACACATGTACCTATATGCAGGCAAAAAAACAAGGCATGTTTTTCTCATTTCCTAATGGAAAAGAAAAAGAAAACCTGTTTCTCCCTTACAGTGGTGAGTCCGTCTTTTTTTGGTGATGATAACGATTGACTGAATAACCAGGCGAGAAAGTTACTCGTTTGATGATGGTGGCTGCTTTGATAGTGGTGTTAGAGTACTTTTTTTCATGTATGTAGTTATTTTATTGTAAGTCAAGTATAACGCAAACTTATTATTAAGGTTCGAGGTAGCTTTTATGGGTTAACTCTGCCAGTCTGTTTCATGCCCCAACAAGGTCCCCACCCCCACCAAGAGATACTGCATAAAATCTTGGATTTCAAAAATATCATAATATGGTGAGCATATCATTATCACGGGGACAGTTATTGATGAGGATTCTTTTCCTTAATTGACAGTTGTTTTGTATGTAAAAGTAAATGATTTAGACTGAGTCAACTGTAAACGCCCAATTTTGTTTCAATCTTACAGCACTTTAGTTATTCCATTTGGTTAGCTTGCGCTGGTTCTTGTTAGAATAAAAGAAAACGCGATGATTCTGATGGTGGTATGGGTATACCCCTTTTTACCAAGTTAGTCACATAATGATAATATACCAGGGGAAGGGGGGAAATGTGCTCTTGTGGCGAGTAAAATGGAGAAAGAGAAAAGCTCTAAATAAATTTTGCTGGTGTAGCAAAAGATTGTGTTAAAAAACTCATGGCTTGCAATTTCATGTAATAATCATCCACGCTATCACAAAAGTCTTGAGTGGAAGCACTGAACAGAGAGTTTAACTGGGAAACAAAAGGTCCTTTGTTTTTCTTTTACGAGATCATAGTATGTATTTGGCTGTTTAGCAAAAGAGTCGGGTAGTCGGTGACCAGCACCAGCCACACCATGCTCTTATTATTTAGTTTGATTTAAGGTACATAGAGTGAGTTAGTTGGACTTGAGCATGACATGGTATTGCATCATCTCTACTTACATTTTTTCGAACTTCCAAAGCAAACCAGTAGAGAAAAGTATGTAGTTCCCAACCAAAAAAAGCATTTTATGATAATAATGATGATAGCACACATATTGTTTTGTTCTCCGCGTGAAACGGTTTTTTTCTAACACACACTGCTGCCATTTTATCATTCTCATAATCACGTATATATTATTTTGCACCAGAAGTAGAAACGGTATATACCACACCACTTAATTTAAGCATTTCCTGTCCATGATGCACAAATACATTTTTTATTTTTAATGGTAATGGTCATCCTCCTACGGCAATCTTTATGTCTGGTAATGTTTGAGAAGACTTTCGGATACATTTAATCACATTCAACGTTCTATTACTTTTTATAAACAACAACTCGTGTACACTCTAATAATAAGTTTTAAAACAATCCTTGCGTATGAAGTTGAACAAGGAACGCTTTCAATTTCTAATATTTTCTACATTTCTGTGGAATAACCTGATTCAGGACATGCAGCGTGACGTTGAAACTTTAAACCTTTGAAACAAAATTTGTATACAACAAATAATAACCCTATAAATTCCACGTGTACAAACTTTCTTTGAAACTTATTATTAATAAACACGATCCGATCCGTAGTATGGTGTGTGTATGTTCATATACGTAAACAGTAAGTAGTGGCGACTTCCATATTACGGATGCCCATCGTTTTAGACTTTATGACCTTAAAATACTGGAAGATTCTAGATATGCTGCCCTACCGCCTTCTCCTCCTGTTTATCTTATTGACCTCATTTGTTTGATGAAACCAGTGACCTGTGCGTGCACTCAAAGAAAAAACAGGACATAGGAGCAACCGCTGCGCTCAAGTTGTTTGGCTAGCGCAAGCCAAACGAAGCCGCTTCATTTTCGTTTGTTCATTTATTGTTCGCTTTTTCCAGAGAAGTTTTCACTGCTAAGTTTTTTAATTAAGCTTCAAGTCAAACCAGATCCAAGAAAAAAATGTACATATACTACTACAATTACAAAGGAAGAAGATAGGACGATAAAGAATTGAAAATATATGAGCAAAAAATTACGAAAGAAGCATACGAGGCCACCTGATCATCATCAAAACCACCCAGGCAGAAAAGAAAATATAAACCAGAAGAAACTGGAAACGACAGAGAGAAAGCTAATAGTGGTTTTGCGCACCACTCACAACAGGATGCAGCATTTTAAAACAAGGCGGATGACGCTCTTTTAGCTTTTTTATTATTTTACCATGGGCTATTCGTTTTACTCATTTTGGCGGTGGTTTTTGCTCCTTTCTCGTTTCGCTTTTCCGTGGCTTTGTGTTTGCTAATATAAAAAGGACGAGCCCATAAAATGTCACGTACCTATTCTGGACGTATCAAGTGGCTAAAATTATTTTTGAATCCAGGCCCAAAGAATATAACTTTTGTCTGATGAATGCCCCCAAAAGCAATATAAAACTTGGGTAAATTAGAAGATGGAGATGGAAGGATAGTTAAAGCCCATCCTTACTTTTTATTTACTTTTTAGTGCAAAATAATAGGGATTTTCTCTTTGTTCATTGCTTCTTCAACATCATATAAACCACATACAGTCTACCTTTAAAATCTACTTCAAATTTTTACCCTTCTCCCTCCATCTTCATCACCGAAACAAAAGTTTCAACTTTTTCCTTGTCTTGTTAGCTTGTCTAGACGGTTTATTTACTAATGCACAGGAAACACTAAAACGAAATGAACAACATGCGTGTAATAATACGCAGTAGGAAACACAGCAGGAGTAACACCAATATAGTGCTATAAACCAACAGAGTAGCTCCATCATAATTTGTGCCTATCACTTTCTGTATAAAGTGGATTTTCAAACAAGAGAAAGCAGTCATCCATGAGTTTAGTTTACAAATGTAAGATACAGCTATCACAAATGGCTATCTTATGGTGAGTTGCATGGAGAATAGTATTTTTACAAGTTACAAGATACCAATTTATGTTTCCACATTTATTCAGTTCAATTGCCACATTTTCTCTAACATTCTCTCTCGCGTGGCCTTTCGCTGAAGCTGAAGACCGCTAAAACCCACGTTGAAGCTGACATAAAATGGGGAAATATAAGAAAAAAGTGCTAAAAGATGGAATAGTTTCTTTACACATATTACGCGAACTTTTTCTTTCGTGAAATGATCTACCTTTCTAATGCATTCTCCACTGTCTTTCAAAGAAGAGAGAAAACTTAATGTTCTGTTAACTGCAACCGGCTCGTTTCCATTTCGCTCGTTCTACCTTTCTCATCTCATTCTATACTCTTTTGTTGTTCATTTCATTTCCTTATGTGATAATGATGAGCATCATCATCATCATAAGAACCAGTAGTGTATGAAATGGAATCGCTTAGGTGGGTAGACAAAAATGCTATACAAAAAATGAGAAACATTCATCCCGTCTGCTCACTCACATACTTGGCATTGTCATGCTCATTCACAGACACTTAAGCAGGAGAGAAAAAAGTCACAAGGTAGTAGAAAGCAATAGTGTAAGTTGCAGCACCACTTTAATCGAGAAACTCACAGATTCGGAGGAAAGACCGTGACGTAGAAAATATATGAACAACTCACCCTTCAACTTCAACAAAGTGAGCAGAGAACATCAACCATAAAAAGACGAATGAGCTTCAACTTGATATATAAGTGGCGAACAGACAATATGCTCCAGTTATACTTGTAAAAGAAAAATTAGAATATTGTTGGTAGAAATATACTACTACTGCTATGTGGAAATGTCTATTATAGTTTTACTTCTAACAATTTTTTGCGAGTGCACATGATATGGCGAGATATAAATGTAGTAGGTGAAAAAACGAACGAATATTTGTAACGTATGTATTTGAAGATGAGGCAAGTCTGTACATTTTTATATTCTTTACAGTATTATTGGGGTTTTAACATTTATGATCATACACTATAACAAAAAAACGAACAAGCAATAACTTTCTTGGCAGTTCCAAGTAGCATTTTTCACCTTAGGTACACAGATATCAAAAAGTTTTGCAAGTTGAAGCTATCTATACATTTGATATATGAAATTTGTTTCTTCAAAATTTAGATTCGTTCCCACCACAAAGTCGTTCCTGTAATATTTCAGGTTTTTAAGCCAAAAAGGTAAAATGAATGTACCACTTAAAACGGTCCAATAACCTTTATTCCCTCTTTTTAACATGTTTTCCCTTTCGCTTACCCAAAAGTCGAGTCGTCACAGAACAGTCACATTTATGCTTGTTCTTCTCTTTTCTGCCCCTTTTGCCTCCTGCGATTTGACAAAAAATGTAGTAAGTTTTATTGTGTGGATAGATGCACTCCCTCCTCATCTCCATCTATTTACTTTCTTTGTGTTTTTCTCCCACAGTCACCTACCTCCGCTACTATGTATGCATATTAGTCTGATTTTCAGCACAATAGCAAAGCCACCCGCGCACTCAACCAAAAAAGTTATATAGCAAGTGTAGGAGTGAAGTTCTTTTCTACTTTCTTTTTTTACAAGTTTTCACAGTCGAAGTACGTGCACCTTGCAAAAGGTGAGGACAAGAAGCATGGTGACGGTGGAGAAAGGAGAAAGTTGGAGTGGAAACGAGTAGAATAGTATTTTAGAGTAATAGCGGTAGTCGTGCAGGAAGCCTGACATCCTGCTCAATTCCTGCATGTGCTCCTTGTCCTTTTGTTCTTGTACAACTCTTGACTACTTTCTTTTTGAGGAGGTTTTAGAGGTAGTAGCGTGGTGTGTTGGTAGTGATAGTTGTAGTAGAATAATACAACTGCTGCACACAAGAGTAATTATTATTGAAACTGTGCCAGAGAGAGAAAAGAGAAAGAATAATGAAATGGTAAAATGGCCACCTACTGAACCCATTTGGCTCATAATAAAAGAGAATGCGAAGAAGAGGAAAATAATTTGGATGAAAGTGTGATTCTCCGTTCTCTCTCTCTCTCTCACTTTCTTTCCGGTAGTTGTTGAAATACGTATATGGGAAGGTGCTGAATTTGCAATGAATGAAAATGAAGAAGACATTAAATTGGTGGATGCTATTACCATTTTTTATTTCCATCCATGTATTGCTTAATGCTTCTCTTGAATCGTTGATGACGACACTATACTACCATGCTGCCATTGCTGTAGAAGGTACATCATTTAAGGAGCCCCTACTGAATACACTGGCAGATAATGAGCGTACATGTGGAGTACAAAAGAAAAGGTGAAGAGGAGAGGTTTAACTACCAGTAAATAACAATATATATAATATACAATATATAAGCTTCGTTCCAGATATTATGTGTCCTTAATTGAAGCTAGTAATGCCAAAAAACCAAAGCATAGAGCAGTGAAACATCCGAAATGTTGTTAATTAAAAAAACAAAACCACAGTTAAATTGCTTATCAAACTATTTAAGTCAGTTCATAATTTTTGAACTCACTCATCAACATCTGTCTATACCAGAATGACAAAATATTTCTTCGTCTCGTCATTTATGTTATTTTTACAAATATTCTATATTATCATTATACCCTAAACGTTATGGATTCAGTTTGGAGTAAAAAAAATTCAACCCCATGATCATATACCAGTGATTCTGCCAGTCTAGGCTACCGTGATTTGTGAAAAGGGAAAAGTCTCAGAATTTCACATCACATCATGTATATTTAGTAAACAATATTGCGTGCCAACGGGATCCTCCTTCTTTCTGTTGTGGTATTCTTGAATTGATGGAGTCTCTAATGATCGACAAATGCAAGGTCAGGAACAAAAGCGAGTGAGCAAAGACTCGATGAAAACAACAAAACCTGTGCTCGTAAGAATGAGGGTATGACGAAATGATAATGGGCAAAGAGAAGAATACAAAAATGTAATCCAATCCAGTATTAATCTAGAAAAACAAGAACATGATATTGTAATGCGTATGATGAAATCGTGAAGGTATTGCATCCTCATTAGTAGGCTAGATCATGAACAATGGACGATGATGTAAAGTGAATATGAGGAACATGGAAAAGCAGTATGTATTAATTATTAATTTAGAATCGCGTTTCTATTCACTTATATAGAATAGAACCTCACAAAATCACAAGTTGACTTTTTCATATAATATAAATATCATATTATGCAAACGAATTTGTGTACATTGTCTTACAAAACATTTCATCTTAAAATGTAAGATATATATTATATTATTTTGGCTGTTTGATTATGTGGGTAGATGGTTGGAACTTTGCACAGAATTATTTCATTTCTCTGGGAATATTTGATCAACATGACTGGAATCGAGAACATTACAAGCGTAAAAAAAAGTACATGTGTACTGTACATTAGGGACGTAATAAATAGATATATTTATATTCATTTGTGTGTACTAGACTGGGAATGTCATTGTATACATTGCGCAATATTATTACTCACTAATTACTAATCAACAAAGCATTCAACCGTTCGTTTTCTTTGTTGGCCATCAGCATATATTGGATTTGACCCCCTGACGAAATACCAGGATGGTATAAAATAAATTGTTACTTCTGTTGGATTAAACGAAACATCCTCGAAGTCAATTTATATGAGAACAAAGGGCTCCTTATTGCGAATATACCTAATGTTAATTGATAGAGTTGCAGCATTCGTTGAAATACTATGATTAGATATGTACCATATCTGTAATCAGTTTATATATTTACATTTGTGAATGAGAGGGTAGTAGCAGCTCTTAAACTAATTAACAAACAGTTAAAAGTTAATTAAAGATTGGAAACAATGGCCAATCACCGTAAATATTGGAGGAGTTGCTTCGTCGTTTTATTCTTTACCTCCTTCCCAGTTTATTTGCACAAACTATCCATTGAGAAACCAACTAAAGAGTTAGACTACAAAAATCAACAACAACTTTCTGTCTAAACTGAAGTCATGTTTGCTAGCTGGAACTAGTACTTTGTGCCAACATGACGCAATTAAACTAGGCAAACAAGCTTGTAATAGAAGACCTAATATACTGTCGAAATTACAAAGACTGGCCTCGTTTTCTACGATGAATTAGGAAATTCGAAATTTTTGTTCTCTTGGAATGGCACAAATACGAAACTAAGAATAGAGAAAAGTATTCTGGATTACTTGCAGCAATACTTGTAACACAAAACCTTAAACTCACCAGTTTCCTCTCATGTTACTCAAGTCACATCATAATGTTTATTGCTCATGGCAAGGCCACAAAAGGCAAACGTTTAAGTACTTCCGCTTACACCTACTAACAAACAAAA
Organism: Willowsia nigromaculata; assembly: GCA_034700605.1. Taxonomy (NCBI): domain Eukaryota; kingdom Metazoa; phylum Arthropoda; class Collembola; order Entomobryomorpha; family Entomobryidae; genus Willowsia; species Willowsia nigromaculata. The sequence continues at coordinate 10,760 of JAQIXX010002222.1, forward strand.
TAACAAAATAGGGTCTGCGAGTTTCGACTTGTTATGATTTCAAACCATATTTCTTGGCCGTTTTATGCATCACGGTATTTACATATCCTCCCACGTAAAATGGTAAAAAGTAGCAAAGGTAAATAATAATTATTGTGTGCTGACTATCAATCAACAACGAGAGAAAAGATCAAGGAGAGCATACTTTTAGAGAAAGCAACATCATATATTACTGATCAAACAATAATCATCGTCAGAAACTTACTATTGCGGCTTTATTAAATATATGGACTACAATACAATAAGTCACAGTAATTTGATTACAATGACCTTTAGTAACCGATACGTAATTCCTCAAAGTAAGAATACAGTAAGTTTATCCTTCATTTATGTGTAATTTACAGAAACACATTCGTGATTACTGATTACGGATATAAAGTATTGACTTTTCAATGGATTCATTATCTACAATAATTTAATTGTTTAACATAGTGTACTACCTTTTAATAACTTTGCACCCAGACAAATGAAAATGATTAAGATGTTTGTTATAGGAAAAAACTGTTATTTTTTGCTCCGGCAGTTGCCATCAGGTAAATGTCCTTTCCTGTACTATAACATACGATACACCATGCATTTTAAAATGAATGATTTTGCTTTGAACTTCGGTGAAGGAAATGTTTTTTGTTGATAGCTGCTTAAATTATTTTTAAAACGTCAAGAACAAGAATCTTTTGTTAACTGCTGCAAAGTCATGATTTTATGGGATTTCCTACCGATTTTTATGGTCAAACTTACCATAATACATACAAGGATCTTTTGAAACATATTGGAATTGGAATGCTGTACTGTAATAAAATATTTTTCAACAAAATTGTCGGTTAAAAAATCTTCATGATTTTTGCTATTCATTCCAAGAGTGTATGCATCTTGAAGTTCAGTATTGTATTTGTAGTAGAACTATCTTTTGGGACAACCTCTGTACAAGTATATTTGGCTTAGTGTACGATGAACTGATGAATGAGACTTCAGGGAATGTTTTTTACGGGAAAGAAAGGAAACTTTGTTGTCGGCTTTGTTAACCCGTTGATGATTTTTGTTCCAAGTTTACATAAACTGATAGCTCAAGCTGTCTAACAAACAACGGACCAGTCACGTTATCTGTAATCATTCGCCCAAGCTGCTAGCTTTTCACTTAATAATGACCAAAAAACCAAAAATATGGTGAACGCTCATGTATTACGTGTTATGTAAAATTGTGCTAAAACTCCAACAGGACAACTTCGAGTATTGCCTCACAAATTTTTCTTCGTATTTTACGTATTGGTAGGCAGAGCCAGTCGGTACGCTTTTTTCTTTGTTTGCTGTCGTAAATTAAACCTGCTTTTATTTGCTCATTCTACTATCCTTTCGTATGTGCTCCTCTGCCTCAAGCTTTCCTCATTTGCATATTGATAGACAACTGATAGGTATTCTTTGTCATTCATCTTGCTCATTAAGTATGCATAAAGCATACAAAAGCCATATAGTCCTGTCACCTTTCTGTCTACACTTCGTTTAAATCTGTCGACCGAGCAAAAAATTGTCGCCCATAAAGAAAATGGAATACGACTACATTGCTGTAGTTTTCCCTATTTTCGTTTCCTTTCTTCCCATTCAAACATTTTTTCACTTTAAGGGAAAATCAAGGAAATAATGACCTGCTGTTTTTTTCACGAAAAAACACAATAGAATAGACTACAGTCTTCTCCCTTTGCTGTTGATCATTTACTTCATATCTTTTCTTTGAAGCATCTTCTCCCCTATATATGCATGCAATTTCAAATACGGAGCAACAATGCACGTAGGAGTCATTACCATTACATGTTACGACAGCTACAGGGTGTTTTTGATGACGATGGTCATATGATGATGACACCAACACAATGAAAACTCACTACGTATTATCATCAGCACACGACACAGCAAGTGTCTGAGATAGCTGCAGATGTGTACATGAACATCATGAATATTTTGGTCTATTTATTCTTATTTTTACAAAAAATACAGGGAAGATACACGCTGAGCACCGTGAGCGTTGTGTCGCTTACATACATCAGGAATTTCTGGAAATACTTTCCCAGTATTTGAACCAACACCATTGGACAGGAGACCATCACCTCTGGAGTAACCAATTCTCTTGTCGGCTGCCAGCCACTGCTGCGTACTGTGCATCTGCTACTGAAGTAACTGAAGTGAGAGGATAGATGAAAAAGCAAGGTTAACTCTACGGGTGCCCCGATTATCAGTAGTGTAGTCCTTAGACTACTAAACTGAGAAGGAAAACTGCATGCAGCACCTCCAGCAGCTTTTATGTCCTTGTGACGCCATGACAGATTCCCCTTTCTCAAGCGGAGAATACATGTCATTTTGAATTTGACACGTCGTGGTCATAAAACGTATTTTACGGACGGCTTTTCACCTTGTTTCCCATGTCCTGGTTCAATCTTACACAATTACTAATGAATGAGGTCTTCAAAGAGAAAAATTGGGTACGAATGAATACATACACGGGCAAGTTAAGTGTATAAAAAATTCAAAGACCATGAGATCAAATCTCGTTACGTAAACTTTCAAAGAGAATGAAAAATGATTAAGGGAACTGGCATAGCTCTTCTACAATAGGCGGAGTACTAATTACAACTGCTTCAGGGGAAAAGCTTTCACTGCAGTTGTCAACAAAACGAGAAAGCTGCAGCCGCAAAACTGCAAGATATAATATGCCACTATGACAAAACATACCTTTCAAAATGAGAAATCTAGGTGCTCTTATAGAACAGTAACGAAAGTGCTTACTTTTACTTACACCTGAAGATTTCTAGATTTCGTCCAAAGAGCACATAACACTGAACTCATTCAGTTGATTGCGTCAGCGTTAATAGAGGCCCATTGGACTTTATAAAATTCCAAGCAAGATTTAAATTTCTACTCATCTCTACTGGAAAAGCACTGTTGTTACGCGACGACGGTGACGACGGTCTACATACTTTCACCATTCCTGTGCTTGTACTCCTTCTGCTGACTACGCTAATCCTCATAAACCACAGGATTTTCATACAGATTATTTGTTTGTCGTATATCTACTTTCAGACAAAACCAAAATTCTCTTTCATCTTATACATACTTTGATCCCCAATAGTTGAGACTGTAAAAAACTTCTTGGAAAAATGCATTTCTCATTGGAAAGTCATCACCATTATTACACCTTTCTTCAAAGATATCCGCCATCATTACTTGTTCGTAGTACTCAAGCACGTCAAAGGCTCCACCAAGAGTGCAAAAAGTTAAAATGCCATTAGCCGTAATAGCGTATAATATCCTGTCTTACACCAAAAATACTGAAAAAGCGCTCACATCTGAGCAGCGCAATGCAATGGCTCAGTGACCATCAAGAGTAGAAATGAGAAAGTAAATGAACACACGAGAGATTCACAAGAGACTATGCCACATGACAGGCTGCGTCGGGGTGATTTAACTTGGTTTAAGAATTTTGTCGCTTGATACCGATTCTCGTTCATACTCTTTCCCACTTTTGTCCTTGTGCCTCTTTCTCAACATGTATGTCCATATTGGAAAAACGTGGAACTGTAGGATATGAAATGACACAGTGGTGATGCAAACCATTTAGAAAACCACAATTACCACATCAAAACTACTATTGCCATTGCCTGTCCGCTTGGCTGGGTTTCTAACTCTTTCAAGCTTTCGCCCTCTCTTTCACTCACTTTGCGTCAAAACCATTTAACCATATGGTACGTTTACTGACGACGATATAGCAATCAATGTAGCAGCACAGATAATACTGCCGCTGACTGAAGACAGCTATAAAAAAGTTCCCGCTATTATCCTCATTATGCACACTTTATAAAGTTACAAAATAGATGGAGTGTAGAAGAGTGGAAAAATAAATTGCCGATGTTCCTATCTCCTTTTTTGCATAGAATTTTCTTTGCCACAGGAACTCATATATACTACTGAGCGACTTATCGAGGCACAGGTACAGCAATGTGTTGCAACGCAACATCGAAGATTAGCATTATAGGTATCCACTTAATAGTATTAGTATAGGGATGAGAAAGGAACTAGGAATATAGGGAAAATTTTGGGTGGTGATGTTGGTGGCAGTAAGAGTTGTGCAGAGCAGCAGAAAATTTCCGGTGACAAAAATTTTATGCTTGTCGGGTTTTTCCACTTCCACTAAAAGCTATATAAAAGTGGTGAGGCGATCTGTATTGCGTGTCTTTAAGCTCATCGAGTACGTACGGATAAACTTTGTGTCTAGTTTTGTTTGTTCGTATGTCCATGTTATCGAAATAGCCTAGTCTATGATCAGTTCTTTTTTTGACACGAGCTTCTAGAATGTCCATAGTTTAAAACACACAGTTGTAATGATATAACAATTTCACAACATTTACAATGGCACTTTCAGCTCCAATAATTAACATGTTAAAGTTAAAGAATAACAAATTTCAATGCCCTATTCAGTGATGTAGCCGTTTACAGCTGCTTTTGTGAATATTTTATAATAAAAACAAAGAAGCCAAATTTGGTAATGAAATAAATCTTTATATCCATTCAGTTTTAGGTTTAGTAGTAATAGAATTGCAGATTTGTGTATATCTGGCTATGAATGTATGCATATAGTGAAAGAAATCCTGTATGATTCTTGTACGTGTGTTTTGCTTGTGCACGCCAATAATATGATATTTTCCGGTGAAATACAAACGTTCTGTTAGTTAGAGAAAATAAATGGATAGTGAAATGACCGAATGGTAATGATTGGAGATAACACACGCATCATAATTATGGAAGCAAAATGCATACTAAAAAGTTTGTATAACATTCCGGGAAAAGCATTGTATAACCTGCATGGGCTGCATGCAAGAAACTAGTACTAAACTGAGATTTATACTGCAACTACGCAAGTTTATTTTTGCTGAGAAACTGCCAAAACCGACTGAAGCTTTTATATTATGGATCCTGAACTTCGTATCAAACCTAGAAATCTTGGAGCATGACGTGAGTTTCAGTGAATTGATGACTGTGGTGGTGAAAAACAGATAATATATTTATGAGCATAATGCCAAAATCTGCCACGCTCACGTTACGCACTACTGAAAACTGGAGGCTTAAGGTTTATTGTGTAATAGCTGTCATCATCATTATTTCATCGAGATGATCATTAGAAATGTGGAGAAAACTAATTTCGAAATATGCCCATTATTATGCACATCCACAGATGTTTGATGTGCTGCGCTGGCATATAAAATTTACTTTTAGTATGCAGTGTGTACTGCAGACAGACTGTAAACTAATTCAACATCATAAATTACACAGGAGTTTAGAGAACCCTGTTATGACATGCGGAGTTTGTCTATCAGTAAGACCATTAGTTAGTTGCATGTGTAAATTGACTCACATATTTATGACCATGCATTGATGATGTGTGATTGACAGGTGTTAGGAACGAGAACAGTGCTGTGATCTTTTGCATCGTTCAGCGAACGTAATACGTAGCATTTGAATTTTTAAACTTTCACCTGGCTGTATATTACTCTTTTCCTTCATTTTACCAGTCTTCTCTTCACTGGAATGTGTAAACCTCTACCTGAAAGGCATAACCATTCAGTACAGAAAGTTACATAGCATTCTTATCATCCCTATTGCAGAACTCGTGACAAAGCTTTATATAGAAACCCCCTTCTTTGTAAATGCATTGCAGCGGAGAAAAGTGTTTATGCATAATTTAGATGAAACAATAAATACTTCACATTTTTTGTTACTTTTTGGCCCAGGGAAACATCACATGCCTCCCCGACCCAGTCTCCAACTGCATGCTTCTCTCTACCCTTACGTCAAACTCTTCGAAACTCCGTCTGTACTCTACAACCAGCGAATAATATTACGTTTTTCATCATTATTAATCTACACAGACCAGAGACTGAACAAGACCACACACAAGCACTTTCGTCAGCGACAACACTGGCGAAATAATATAGTAAATTTTGTATAGCTTATGATGCATTTTTATATACTAGACCTGTGTATATTCTTGTGCACATTTTATGCACACAATAATAGTCAGGAGAAACCATCGCTTCAATTTCACTACAATATTGTTCTCCATCCTAAACTAGACACAAACAATAAACTGCTACAAGCATCACAAAACAACAACTTCGACATTGTATTCGTCAGCCAATAGAAGTAACCCATGAAACTTTTTCAAGTAAAAAGGTCAAGTTAGTTTTAACATAAAAGTTACTTTTCGTTTTTTCTTCTACATTCTTTGTTTATCCTTTTTATTTATAGGAAAGACTAGGTCACACGCATTTACAACCAAAATGTTTTAATCCAAAATGCATTGAAAAACTACCAGTAAATCACAAGGGGAAAATAAATGGAAGTCAACAGCCTTGCTCCTTCTTCTCTTTTTGTTTAAGGGTTCATCATGAACACATCGTAAAAGCAACAGTCGACAGTGATATTTTATACGTCCTACTCCGACTTCATGGAAAAGGATTCTCATAATAGTAATAAACAGCCACTTTATTTATTTCATGTAAACACTACCATGAAAAAGAGACCACTTTCCAAGCAACACACAATGTTCCATGTGTGCCGCTTTCATTTTTTCTTGTCTTCCATGAAGACAATATATTGGAACCATGCTATCGTCGTCGCCTATATTAAAACCACAGATGAGGTTAAAAAATCCACATTTTTTGTAGAAGAGTTTTAAACGGCTTGATCCAAGAGAGGATCATCGTTTTATACAATTTTCATAATGTATGAGCCATATAGTAAAAAAAGGGAATACAAGAGTGCCACATATAGTGCTCTAGCCAATGCTATTGTACGAAAATATAGGAATGAGTGATAATAATAGTAATGAATAGACCCGAAGAGGAAACTAGGAAGGAAGTATGGTGAATAAGAGGAAGACTTGTTTAAGATTTATTATTATCGCCTTTCCAAGGGATACATCTGGTGCTTATGCGGTGGTGATGACTAGAAAATTGCAAAAAAGCTGTATTGTAGAAGGAAATAATAAATGAAAATGGCTAGATAGTTTTCTACATAAAGTTAACATGTGAAAATATGGCTCTTGTGAAATAAGGCTTCTGTGATAGGCGTTTTATTATATAAGATTAGATAAAACACAATATGCATTATGCACGAATTCATGTGGTTATTGTACTTTAGCCATGTAATGAATGGTAAGTTATTTGACTTTTTACCGTTCCTACTTAAACTATGAGCTTTTGTATGAAGGTGATGTGTACTTCGGGTGGTGGCCTAGTTATCCTTTACTCTGTACCACATTTATTATGCATAAAGAAACATAATCTATAGTATATTTTCTCAGGTGTTTTTAAAGTGTTGAGTTGATACACTGGTGGTAATTTATTCTTCTTTAAAATGAATGGGGATAGCGTGGACTGAAACTGAAATGCGTGGATGAAAGTAAGTATTGTAAATATTTTTGAAAAGCTAATATAAGACTGAGGTACTAAACTTTTGTGATATTGACTTGTGTTATGAACACAAATAAAAATAATTATAAATACTTTAAAATCAAATGTGTTTTGGTTTGAAAAATACATTCTATCAAAAATAGATCTAGATAGGGTTTCTCGTTTCAATTGCTTTGAGCAGCATTTTTTATCCCCTTCGTTTTATTTCAACCTCGGTTTGGAGAGGAGACATTATTATTTTGAAAGACGAAATTTCAAAAGACAAAAACTTTTTTCTAGTATAAGCCACTATAGGTATCCTCTATCTCTCATCTATTATACGATAAGCTCATAAAATATTCAAACTACGTGTGCTGAATTTGATGAATAACGTTCCACCATCATATACTTAAATAAAACAAAAAGAGAACAATGCGGCAACATCCATATTTTGTATTTTTACTACAACCAAAAGAAAAACTTTTACTCCAACGACCTCCCCGTTCAAAGTAGTTATCATGTGGCCTAGCTGGCTGCCGTGTATATAATCGTATTTCATGAAAAATAGAAGCACTGGTTTCAAACAGGGAACTGATGTACTCAGAATTTTTATTATAACCACCAGGTACAGGCAAAGACACGATGCTATAAAATATTAAGGGCAAAAATATGATTATATATTGCATACTATCAACTCAGATATGCGGTGGTCATGATGAGCGTAAAGGATGAGTAAAAAATCATGCATGCATGCAGAAAATTGTAATGGTGACGGAAGTAACTTTTTCGTACGAGGGAGGAGAAAATACAGACATAAAAAACTTAATTTGCTTTTTCGGGCTGCGGTATATTTTATGACTTTCTACCAATACACTGCTCTGTGGCAAATCATAAGACAGAGTGGAAGAGACAGAAAGAAAACAAAATATGCATGCATCTTTGTGTTTCCAATAATTGTAGATATAGTTGTACACACGCCAATGGCTTTTGTCTGAAGGTTACCAAGTTTATCTTCTTCAGCTTTCACCGTTTTACCGGCTGCACACATAGGCAGAAAGAATTGAGTGGGAAAAATAGGTGGCTACCCCACATAAACACAATCCATCTCCCCAGCATTGCTACTTTATTCAAGGCATAAATTTTTTTATGAAAGTATAAATATACCATTCTATTTTATTGCGGCAACTGCTAGCAATTACTTTCTGCCCTCTGAAACTGTGCGAGGGTCTATTAACGGGTGGAGAGAGGAAAACCGAAATAAAAGAGACAGGATGATGGGGTCGTAAATGCAACAGTGTGTCCATATGTGCGTCTAATGGATTTGTGTCTTTGTCTCCACCCTGGAACTACTGATGCTGAGCTTATGAAAATATAATTTATTACCGCGTCACCAAAACCATGCATCAACATCGGATTATACAGCTGAAGCCACAGCCCTTGAGAAACAGCTCGAGTATGGGTTTCTGCGAAGCTTAAAAATATTTCAACCTAAAGCCATTAAATCGTCAACAACGTCATATTATTATCAAAGAACCTTTTATTTGCTTACACCTTTTATTTTGCAATATACGCGAATTATAATAAAATGTGAAGCAACAACAACTGTATTTTCTGAAAAACTCTCCTGTGCGTGTAGTGGGAAAATAGTTCAACTGTATAACTGTAATATAAGGCCAGGTTACAATTTGGTGTTTTAAGTAGACGTTCAACTACGTTGACGCGGATGTCGAAAAAGTCGGTAAACGTTTTAAACAGCCACTTTTATGTCGGTTTGTAATGGCAGCACTTAAAAATGCTAGTAACAGTAAAATGCACGATGTAAAGCGTTCATAAACATGATATTTTATACGTATGATTATTACGTGACCATGAAAGTCAATGTGACTCCTTTTGCACGCACATGACATCCTCCAAAATGCAGTTCATTCGCACATATTTTATAACTTCGTAAAACTGTTCTGAAAGCAAGAGGACGATATTTGTTGCTGACATTATTGTCCCAACAATTCACTTTACTTTTTATCCTCACACGTCCACATGTTCCTCATCGTCATCATTCATCATGATCAACTGAATGACTATCATCGTTTTATGTTATACTATGAAAAAGTGTAGAGTTCTTTTTTCTGAGAGAAAATGTGAAAGTAAAGAAGGGATACATTGAATTGAATATTATTCTTTCTATAAGACTTCAGCAGCTTGTGCTTTACTAAAGCCTCTTAACAGACTTTTGCTCCGGTTGAATCAACTTCCCATAATATCGCAGTAATTATTATTATCTCATGCAATCACTGTATTATAAATAGATTTGTTGACGGTTGTAAATATAAACACTTCTTATATTACTGTATTTTGATGATCGAAAAGAGGAATTACTGTCAAAAATTCATATTAGGTGCAAGCTAAACATCTGCTAGCAGCATATTTTTGTCCTTTGGATTTGACGACTTTTAAGTCGTTATTTTGATGAGTAGCGAGGGTTGTATGCCATTTTTTACAGCATAACGGCCAAGTAAGTTTTTATTACTTCATTTTTATTTGTGGAGTGGCCATAAATTATGCATAATTTTCTTCGCTGTAGAGTTTTTGAGGACTGTAAGGTGTACACTGCAAAAGTTTTAAATGGAATGGGGCAATAATTTTTTGGGTAAACATAATTTTATTTTCACCGCTTACTATAGTGAGCATACATAAACTTCACCTAAAATCCCTGCCGCTGCATTCTATCCGCTTCAAAAAAAAAAGCTAAAAATATTTTCACATAATTTATTCTCCGGATTGTGTTTGATTGTATTCTGCTTGAATGTCTCGAAGGGAATTTTGTCAGTTCATTTACCAATCAGGAAAACCAGCACCACCAGACCACCATATACGCTGACTGCAAACTTTGCTTTCTTGGTAGCACGTACTTTCAATGCTACGTATGCCAGAGTGATTGGTTTGTAACGGGTACTCTTCGTGCTGATCGCTGCCGTTGGCCATTTTTCCATGAAATGTTGGAAGTGTCTAATTTTCACCCCATTGCGTGAGTCTCCATGTACTTTCATTATGTACTATCATAAACCACGGTGCAAAGGCTCGGAAAACATATTGAACTTCGGAACTCCATCGACGCCGACGACACTAGCCCGTGTTGCATAATGACTAAAGTAAATATAAAACTGTATTATACTCAGACAATGTAAAAATGGATGTCGACAAAACTCATACTCACAGATTGAGAGTTCCATTTTGATTACACCATCGTAAATTCGTAATCCTCAGTCCTCATGTGTATTTGCACTTAACACATCGCAGATATTTTGAGACAACATGTGCAGTCCATGTTATGGATGAATGCATTAGTAGTGGCGTTGGTTTGGTGTAAATAATGTAGAAAAATTACCAAGGTGGGATTTTACGATAGTTCATCCGGCCGATACTACGTGACCATCATTACCACAGTTAAACATATCGCTATCAAAAAGTCTCTTACAATAGATTTTCCCTCGATGTGTTGGTGAGAAATGTGAATGCTAAATTAATTTAAGGTAGTGTTTGAATATGATGATGCTCCAATATGCAGTGTCCGATTCCAAAGACTGGTAATAATAACACGATTGCCTTGTCTAGTTGCTTTCTGTAGTACGAGCTCTAAAACCAGTTTTATTATTTTCCCTTAAAATTCTGTTCCAATTGCAAAGTATGCAACCATATTGCTCAATAGCATCATAGGCATAGGTATAGGTTTGCTGGAAACTGTTGTTTCACTTAAGCAATTGTGATGAGATATTAAAAAGAAATACATAAAAAACATAAGCCTCATTTGACGTCAGACAAGTATTTGATACATTCTTTAATTAAATGAAAAGCTAAGTTATTGATGATGAATGATCACTGAACAATCATATTTCCATCCCACACAAAAGCATGTAAAATCATCCTCGTATTTAGACAATTTTTTAAAAAAGGAAACGATTGACAAAATATTTACATTACCTGATAATTACATTACGTGAGTTTTGTGCAATGCACAATAGTAATGATGTGATAAATATTAATGGGAAATTTATGCATAGCTGCCCACAAAATGTTGCTCTAGTACATTGCAATAAAAATGTGTCGTAATTTCAGTAAGTTAGCAGCATCAAACGCTCAAGCTGTAATATGAGGTTATTCTGTTGCAATATTATGACGTATCTGAATTAAGTATTACAGGAATTCTAGTTCTGTTGTTCCGATTCCATAACTGAGAGGATGGATGCTTAATTATCACTATTATCATGATCCATAGTACAGGAATCTTCAAATGTTTGACTAATATTATTTTACTTTAAAATGTCTTGGAGTGTAACTCAGTGTGCATTTTTGATGTCTCTTTTATCCACTTCCTTTGTCATCGTCGTGTCATTTTCTGTCTGGGAAAAATGTGTACATATTTATTCTACTGAGAAAGTCAAAATTATAGTAGTTTGGTACTTCAGTGCCCATTCGGCAACATAAGGTTGCTCAATCGTTTTTCTGTGTGATCCTTTCATCATCAAAGTCAAAAGTCACGAATTACAAAAAGAAGAGTTCTAGCTAGAGTTTGCATTGCCCCGTAAAAGCCTTTCTAAACTTTTTCTCTCCTTTTGCATCCTATGCATACGACTTTTCCACAATAGCCCATAGCCCAATTTTTCAAAGAGCGTTTCCAATAGAAAGTAATGACCTCTTCACTTTTCTAATCCACTTTTATGCATGTGACTATATCTGCAGCCCACACACTTCAAGTATTTTTTGTGTTACATGTAAAGGTGAGTCGCGATTTCATGCATGTGCTTCCATTAGCCTATGAAAATTACACATTCATATAATGCAGTGCATATAGGGTCAACTTAGGGTCGTGATACGGAAGTGAAATAGCTGAACTAGATAGATAATAAAGTATAGAAATTTCGATGAATATATGAGTGCAAACAAGTTATATATAAAGACAATTTTTGTTCCATTTATCTTTAACCAAACATTTTGCCTCGAAAAGTATGATACATTCAGATAGATAAACATAGATTTCCAAGCATAGAATGCATTGAGTGATATTAATGGATAGCTACCTCTAAAAGCAACTACTGCTATAGGATAGAACTATGTATCTTGTTGGGATCACAGACGTGCACATATGAAAAGCAAACACCTAACAATGTATTAGGAGACACTGGGGCACTATATTTACATGTGTGTCTTTATTTCCCTTTTTGCAAAGTGGGGACACACGCACTTGATACTGTTTCACGTTTCACGACAGCAGGTAGACAAGATATTTAAACAAGGTAATTGGCATCGTTGTTTGGACCGTCAGCAAAGAAGAACGGAACGCATGTCAGTTGTCTGATGTCTTTCGAGCTGTTTGCAAACGCGTGAGAGATGGAGAGAGTAAAATTGCTTCATTGATATTTCAAAAGTAAAATAAAGTGAGTGACACGTAATATGATATGATGAGAGAATGAGACTTCCTGTTCAAGTGGAAAAGGGAAAGGAGAACTGTGACAAGCAAAAAAAGGAAAAACAAGGTGAAATTGAAACGAAGAGGAATTTGGAATGAAACAATGAGGAGTCAACGACTGCTATCTAGTGTGAAGAAACCTATAATTTGCCTATTGTTTTATTCAAAAGCATGTTAAACTATCAATTCAAACTACTATCTTAATGCAGAAAACACAAATAGGTCGATATTTAGACTGTCCTGTATTGATTATTTTTATTTGATTTTTTCTGTTAGTTAAACCAAACTCTAGCACATTGAATCAGAAAATACGAATGAATACTGCCACAGTTGTTAGATATGCATCCTCAGGAAAGTTATTAGATTGCCAAGCATATAACACAGCAAAAATACGGTGAAAGGAGTTTGTAGGGCGAACCAAACATGTTACACAACACACTACGACACCTTAGTGAAAGCAAGGGGAAATTAAAGAAAAGACAAGTCACGCGTATTAGAAGCAGGTCTCTGGTGTGTCAGTTTATACATAGGAAAGGATGTCACAGAAAAATTTTCATTATCAAAGAAAGTAAAATAACTGGGAAAGTGTAGTTGAAGGAAATTCTTTGAATTGGAAGATGTTTGTTACTTTACACATGTCTTCCCACAACCCGAAATTGCCACCGAGTAGAGAACAATATTTTTCTCCTGTATTTTAGAAAGCGAGCATTTTAAGATGACAAATAATAGATGGATGGTAAGAAAACGGACAGAAAATTTTAAAACTTGACAACGCAAAGCTTACCTGACATAGGATTCTACTGAATTTTTATTTGCTGTGGGAAGCAGGGAGGAAGGAAGGCGACTATTAGTACATACCCACCACCCAAAATTTCCTCTATTCTATTTCTGGTGAAATTGACGCTTATAAGCTTAAATTTTTTGGCATATGAGCAGGCAGTGACACAAAATATATGATAGACATGTTCATGATCATCATTTTATCTAGCGAGCTATATTATATTGACTTTTGATTTTCGTGGATGTGTCATGTGACAAAAAAGAGAAGACGAGATTCAAAAGACATGAGACAGCTATGCTTACTCAAATATTAGATTTCCATGCTTTTTAGACATTGGTATTGAATAGGCGTAATGCCTGGCTGTCTGTGTTTACTCTCTCGTGGGGATAATGATGAGAAAGAGTCGGCTATTTATTGGATTTTTTGGAAGGCAAAACGCAGCACCATCGCCTACTGCCAGTATATTCAAGAGATAATATTACATCAAGAGAGAGATAAAAGATCGATGATGCATCATCGAACTATCCATCCAACTAATTTACATTTTTGGTCTGTAGGTATATGATGTGCACGCATGCATAAATACCTTACGAGTGTAGCCAATACACGTGCTTCGTGCTACATATCCTTCGATTTGACTTATCACGTTTACGCTAGAAAGTAGTAGGATCAAATTACCCAATGTATCTGTTCATGAAATTAGGAACAGTGATTCGTAACTTTAACGTAAAAAATAAACGAGGTAGTAGCTTGAAGAGATGTAATGAATTATGCTACTTCAAAGTTATTTCTTATATAGATTTCATTATACAATATCCAATTCCACCAGTGACGTTTCCCGTTTGGAATCAAGCATTCATACATTACCAAATCTCCTTAAGCGTGTAATTATGAACATAATAAAAAAAAAATTTAAGGATAAGTGACTAGTTTTTGAAATGCTTAAATTTTTCACAAGACACAACACTTTTAGGCTGACCTTGTCGCATAAAACTCTGTGACCTGATCCCTTAATTCTCTAGGAAAGGTCGTAAACCTCCTTAAAGTCTGGTGTGTGTAATAGTTTACATTATATTTTACTTCCCAAAACGGCAGCGAAAAAGGGAAGAGTTTCTCGATCGGTATTTTCACCCAGAAAAGACTAAGCAGAGATCACGAAAGGAAGAAAGTATAACCCGTGGCAAAAAGAAAATAAATAGAGATTCCAAAAATACTTGCTACAGAGGTAGACAAGACACATACACATACATTCATTCTGCATGAAGACAGATAAAACTTTGTTGAGTCATCATTTCTTCTCATACTACAGAATATCTACATAGCACAACTATTACTCTGTATTGATCATCATCATCACCAGAGAACGAGGAAAAATGCAAGAAAAATGAGAAAATATGTATGCAAATATGCACGAAAAATCGGAAAAATAGGACATAAAATAGGACAAATTTTCGTAAATTTTAGCACTATTTTCTTGTAAATTCCGCAAAATATGACAGAGTAGGACAATTTTTCGCCAATCTTTACGCTATTTGCAAACAAAATAAGCAAATTAGGACAAAATACGACAAATGTT
>JAQIXX010002223.1:0-26052 GCA_034700605.1 Willowsia nigromaculata
GAAAGATGATCTTTTGGATTAAATAGCGTTACACGATCCGGATTAGCTTAACTCTGGTTTAAGTCAGACTTAAACCTAGATTAAAAGTTACACGATTCCCCCCAATAATGTTATTCGACCAGAAATAAATAAACGACAAGTTGGGAGACACGAAAAAAAAGTGAAGTGTTTCTCACAGGGAGTGAATTTATTGTAGATTTCGCTACTAACCTAATAATAATAATGTATTGAAATTTATATTATATAAATTTATTTATCCATGTTCAATATTTTTTGACGTGTGTTTCTGCTGCAGTTATTTTTTACACGAAAAAAAAAATATTCCCCATAAAACATGTTCTCTGGCAACTCACTTCTCATTCGGCAATAGTGTTTTTTTTTTGTATGCTTCTGGCACTCGCGTATAATTTTTTTAACCCGAGTATTTTTTATGTATTTTTTTTTTTCTCTCTCGGTTTTTTATATTTTCTTTCATGGCTGTGCTATATGAAGACAAGAAAGACGAAGATGACTAGAGAGAGCTCATTCCATCCTCCTCTTTTCTGTACTGACGTGATTTATTTCTGACGATAACAAGCATCTCTTTTGCTGTTTTTTTTTCTCGTAATATTATCGCCGTCTTCTTATAGATTTTTTTCTCTTTCTTAAAGCCTGTCTTCATCTTTTTTCGGCAATATTACAAACAGAGGCGGCGTCGGTGGTATGGTGGTGGTATGGTATACTGGCAGTGCGATGCCATGCCAGCAAAAAAAAGTAGACTAGAGAAAGATGCAATGCGTGATTTGTGTGTGTATGCATTCAACATTTTTTTATGTTTTTGGGTTTCCTCCTGAAAATTATTACTTGTCCATTGAAGCGCACTCTCGGTTCTGCTAAGTTGCTAACATTGTCTGCAGTAATGATGACGGTGAGAGTATGAAGAGATGCAAAATTCCTTGTTTTAACGTTCAGGGTGTGAATTTATAGATGAATTGTGAAGATTTCTTCATTTTTTAATATGCATTTGTGAAAAATTCACGGGAAAGTTAAAATACATGGTGATTAAATAGATTATCAGGGTTTACATCATATTAGCAGAGAAAATAGTTTCAGATTTCATTTTCTGATTTGATAGCATACACACCCTGGTTGCATCATTATTTGAGGGATTAAATTGTAGGATCATGGTGGAAGATTGCAACTTGTTAGTTTTCATTATTGTGGCGTTGGTGGTCTCATGGTCTCTTGTTGACTTTGTTTTTGTTCTCGTTTACCTCAGAGAAGGTTTATATCATTATGACAAGAAAGAAAGAGTTCCCTGAAAATAATGAGGAGGAGGATAGGATGATTATAATTCTCTTGCTACAAAAGCAACTCAGAGATAATCCATAATGTGTTTTCTCTACCTAGTTTTTAAGTGGATTTACATGCAACTTTAATGCTACTTGTGTACTAATGAAGTGCATGTATGTACCAAGATTAAAAGAAAGAGATGAAGATGAGAAGAGGAAGAAAATATTGCGAAAAGTTCTCCTTTTTCTAATCCTAAAGATCATTATTTTGGCATCATGCTCAACAACCTTGTTGGATTTTATTTTCATTCCACAAAAAAAATATCTAAAGGAAAAAATTCACTTTTTACATCTTCCCTACTTGAAACAGGAAAGAGGCGTAGACTCGCAATAGTATGAAATTTAATTCGAACAAATATTTTCACACTTAGACAAATTATTGTGGAAGAGTTGAAAACGCATGAATTGTGGCTGACACTTGAAGAAAAAAAAATTGTTTTTCATTCTGAGTGAGAGTAAATCGCTTTATAAGTTTTCTGTGTGTACACGTACTAAACTTACTCCCACTTTTTTTGTAAAGAAGTTTTGCTTGATAGTTTGTACAGCTAAATAGATTCTCTCCTCCGAATTTTCGAATACAAGAAAAAAAAATCGAGTATTTACAGCTTTTTCTAAAATGAAAAAAAATGAGGTTTCGATCCTCCTACAAATTTATTTTGGAAGTGTAAAGCAGTATTTTCACTTCTTGTTTTTAGTTGTCGTCGTGTCACTGACATGGCATAGTAGTCGTGTTATCTTATCTTAAGAAGTGTATTAGCTTGGTAAAGATTTTTCTTTTGAATTAGTTCAAGTATTTTCTTTCCTCTGAAATTCTCTACGTACGTGATAGAATCCTTGTTTTTGAGAAATAAATCTTTTTCACTTGAAACGGAAGATGGAAAGAGAAAAAAAGAGAGAATAAGAGCCTTCCGGTAAATGTTTTCGGGGCAAGAGTCACAAAATTTGTAAAACTCTACATTTTTTTCATGCGTATCTATTTAATGCAGAAAAAGTGCCCAACTCATTTCATCATTTTGACAAAGATCATTAGATATATTGACAGTTTCTCTCTGTTAATCAGAAATCACAATTGAAAATTACATGCACCTTTTAATCCCTTTTGTACAAAAGTAGTTTTCACATATCAAACGGGAAAATATCCAAATGGGGGCTAACTAGGGATTCGTGCCCTTTTTGAGCTTATGAATTCATGTCCATGCCCGATGATCCTATGTTTTTATTCCCTATTCATTTCTATCTTTCATACGTGGAATTCTCTCGAGGGTTAAAAAAAAGATTTCTCTCTTGATATTATCCCTGAATCCCCACCGACATCGGATTATAGCATTGAGCTGAGTCATTGTATTTGCCGAAACTGTAAGTAGTAATGGTTATAATAACAAATAAATAAATGAATACTAATATTCTCGTAGCATTATATCTCCTCCCTTGATTCCAGTGTGTAGTGATAATAAATTCATTCATCTCTTGTCACACTTGAGCTCACTTATTAAATGTGTTTAAGTAGATTAAACGACTGCTTTGCTCATCTCTACGACGAACCATTGCCATAATGCCGTAGAAGCTTACTACTTATTTGTGTGCAAGCTAATATTCAACTTTTGGTTTTAAAAAATTGAGGCCGAGGCTGCAAATAAGTCTATTTCAAGCTTTTACGGTACTTCATACAATAATGAGCACATATATTTTATCTTCAATCCCAAATTGGCTTTGTTATGGATTAAAACTACCTAGTTACCGTTTTGATGACGAGAGCTTATAGGAATTAAGAACCCTCTTGTAAAATTATATTCTCTACTCTACACACATGATAAACTCATGATTTTAATCTTCAAGTCATGTTAATATTCTCTTTGAAAGATGCCACATAATGTTCTGCTCACATAACTTCTTATTTGTATGGTAGCCTTCCACATCAAAAGATCTCTTTTGACCACTTACTAGTCTCTTTTATAAATCTATAAATGGATAGTCTATTCATACACCCACAAGAAACTATCACCCTCCCAAATACGTATTTATTTTTTCCTCCATTATCTTTTATGTCGCATACGGGCTACTGCCGAGGGTGACGATCAATGGAGTAATCTTCCACATTGCATTTTCGGTTTTTCCCGTCTGTCTCCTCAATCAAGAAAAGAATACTTGTCTCTTTTTTTCTCTTTATTCTCCTTCAAACTACATGATCAATGCTCAGAGAGAGAGAGGATCAAGGAGGCCGAACCACCTAATAATAACAAGGCATCACGGATGATGGAAAGTAAATAGCACTCACGCTCCACTGGATAATAGCTTTATCACACATACTCATACTTTTCTCCGTACACAGACATGAAAGAAAGAGAAAAAAAATCGGAGAGAGATAAATAGACAGAGGGAGAAAAAAGTTAAGAGCAGAAAGAAAGAGATGAAGTCGATAATGCTACTACATGACAACAAGAGGGAGAAGAGAGTGACAGTGGTGGTATGGTGGCAATGATATCGTTTCTTTTGATATTTTCTGAAACTTTGTTAAAATTGGTTATCTCAGCAAAAAAATGTATAATGGAAGGATCCATGGGGGATTTCTCTTTCGTGTAGTGTGAGTCAGTCAGTCACAGTCAGATAGGAAAAAAAAGTTGAGATTTTTCTCTATAAAAGTTATATATATAATGCTTAGTATAGGTGTACTACGTGCCACATGAATGAATATTGTTATTACTTCCTCCTCCACCTCCTCCTACCGAAAATCATCAGATCACGGTCCCTTTTCTCTTTTGTGATCAACATCAGCCATCATGGTGTGGTATGGTGTGGCAGGGCATTTTATCTTTCCAAATAATCTATTCCACTCGTCTTCCTCCATTCTTCTTCTATGTTTCCCCGCATACATTTTTTCAGACAAAGTAGCACTAGTAGTTCTTTTGGAGAACTGCTGCTGTTCTCATGATGAGGATGCTAATCGCAATAATAATCATAATATGCTCATCCATACAATAATAATCCATATTATCTCCAGCATAAAACATCTCCCTTTGTGTAATAGACTTCTGTGGAGATTCCGTCGTTGTCGTGTACAATAATTTTTGAGATATTTTTTTTTCAGTCTTTCATCTCCCACGAGCATGGTCATGCAACATGTTATCTATAAAGCTGTGCTATTCTTTTTGTGATACTTTACTTTGATTCTAATCATCAAAAATACACATTTTTTAACTCCAAAGGTGGAGAATATTATGTTTGATCTGTTTGATTCAGAAGAAAGATGTAAAGTGGGAGCGTGATATAGATGATTAGAATTGTGAAGACTCCTCTCCATTTTCCTTTTTATATATTTTTCTCTCTTCTGTCTCATCTTCTCGGTAGTGCGGAGAAGATTCTGATTAAAGCAAAAGCATACATGGAAGTAGGACGATGAGGATAATTTGGATGGCTGTAAGTCTGGAATTTAGAGTGGGGGAATGAAGTGGACTCTACTACTGTTGGAGTGGAGGGGTATATATTAACCAAGTAGCATTAGTTGTAGTAGTTAAAGTTGGAGTAGTCGACAGCCTCGTCGTCCCACTTTTTTTTCGACCATGATGTTATATAATATGTGTGTGGAGGGAACAAGACTATTATCATTGCTACTACTCATACTGCCGCTTCTGCTGCTGGAGTGTGTATGGAGTGGCACTTGTCAGCTACTGCTGGTTTCAAGAGATTTTTTCTTCAAAAAAAGATGATATAAATAGATATACATACATTCCACCTACTTATATTGGATGAGAGCCCCTCTCTTTGAAAATGAGAGTTTATATGATGTACTGATTATGAGAATGTGATACCTAATTTTCTTGTTGCTTTCTTCCCGCTTATGTATCTCTAGTTAGTAGCAGTAGCGCTAGCTAAGTAAGTACTCATCATCCTACTCACAGAGAGTCGCAATCATTGTTATTATCAACTGGCATATAAATAAAATGCTAATGATGATGAGCCCTGACTTGTACACACACACGGGGAGATGATGAGATGCCACTTTTTTCTAATATTTCATGAGTGTAAAAGTTAAAGCAATGCCTATACATATCATCATGCCATCATGAAAACAGTATATGGTGTCGTTAGTTACGCAAACGTGAATCCTTTCGTAATATATCCTGAAAAAAATGGAAATTGCTCGCTCACTCATAATAATAATCAGTCAGTCAGAGTCACTACTCACTATACAATTTTTTTCATCCTTCCCGTTTCACTCTTTTTCTCTCCCCTGGCCTCTGGTATTTATAAACACATTTTGTGGTTCATCATGCGCACACCAAAAAATAGAGAGAAGAGTGAGTGGTTTGACTGTGTGACATGAACTTATTTTCCCTTCTGTTGCTCGCTTCCTTTTTTTCTGTCGTTCATGTCGTTGCGTTTTGCGTCGTGAACGATAAAGAGGAAAGAAAAAAATATATTTTTAGAGTGAAAAAATTATGGTTACAATGGAATACACAGAAAAGCATATTATATTGTATGTAGCCGTTAAATCCGTAACCGTTAATATTGCATGTGTGTATGTCGCATATATATTATGATCCCGCGTTTGTTGTCGAGTTCACTTCATGCTTGATGGTGATTATACTCGGAAGGAAAAACGGAATCAGATTTTTATTTTGAAAGCATTTTCCAGATGGGTAGCATTTTGATTGACAAATGGGGTTGAAAAGGGGGAAAACAAAATTTTCCTTGAAAAAAGGCAAATGAGCGGTGGTAGTGTGGTATTGGGATCGCATGGAAAAAAAGTGCGACAGAGTTTGGCTTCCTTTCATTCCTCCTCAATGAAAATACCCGTGTCCCCTCTCTCTCTATTTTTATTCATTTTTCTCCTCTCTCATGTTTTTCTACTGTCGTATGTAGCGTGTGTGTGAATGAGCATCGTATCGTATCGCATGGATGAAAAATCTAGTGCCAAAGTGCAGACAAACTCTCAAAGTTTCGAAACAAAAGGAGGACTGTGTGAGTTTAAGTAAAAACTGTGTGTATTGAGAATATAACATGGAGGAAAACACCACACATACACAAGATGAACATGCTCGTCATCATGAACATCATCATGGGCAAATAATAATAATAAACGTGAAGAGAGCGAGTGAGCTGTTGCACTCCACACTTTACAGGAAAACACTTCTTTCGTCTTGTCGATTGTCGACTAGTCAAGTATTAATCCGAGTGCTTTACAACTTGCACACGCACACATACATACACACTTTCACAAAATCCTCCTCTCTTCATATCTTTCTCTCTATACCAGCTTGTGTTGAGAATCACTCCATTTTTTTCGAGCTTTACTTTTCGAACAAGTGAAGTGAGAAGTGGTGGTGGTGCACTTGACAAATAAAAACATGAGCAAATAATGTAAATAAAAGTATTGAACTGTTGGTTATATGGTGGCGTATGGTATTGTTCACTTGGTGCATGACAATTGATGATTTTTTTATGAAATGTGAACACGATCCAATTTCAGCCCTTTTTTTAAAAATCAATAGGTATTTATTTTTTTGTAGCTGTAGCTCAGTTTTGAAAAGTTGCTATAATTTTTCAAATTATCGTTTCAGAAGAGAAATGACGCGTGTGTGTCAATCATTCGGTTTTTATATTAAATTTCTGATGGTGTAATTAAATCATGTCAGAGTTGTTACCGCCGCGAGTAACTCCTGGTAATACTAATGACATTGAAACATGTAAAAAACGGATTTTGACATTTCTCTCAACCTCCAATGACAAATTACTCTGTAGACTTGCTAAATTAGTTTTTTATCCGGCTTCCATTTCATCTCCTCTTATACAACTTGCATGTGTAGGTAGTGAGCAGCTCTAGAGAGCACTTGATAATGTGAGATGACGAAAGTGCCTTGAATAGTTGACTAACTCGTCGCATGAGAGTATTTCTTCTTTACTTGATTTCATTTTTGAAGAGACGGAAAAAGAGTAGTTTTTAAATGAATTTGATGAAGCGCTTCTCTCTACATCTCTACATTTCCTCATGTTTCTAGTAACAAGCCAACTTTTTTTTCAATGGAGGAGATGATGGGCTTCTTTCTATAATAATAATGTAGCAGAGCTCTATACTGAGAAAAAAAACTATTTTGTTGGCTCTTCTCTACTCAAAATCTCTCTTCAACATTTTCCCCCATCATCAACATCCATTTTCATGGCACTTGAAAAGGAAGTAGCGTCTTCATCATTATCACCGTCATCATCATTGAAAAAATGTGTGTGTGTGTGTGCTCTCATGTCTCAACAACAGTGAGTCGGCATTACAACTATTTATTATTGCCTTTCTCTCTCTCTCCATCCTTTTCACCTTCCTTCGTACAGAAATTTTCCGCTCTAAAATATCTGAATTCTCATGCACTCTTTTAATACTTGATTCCTTTTTATTACCTTTGAAACGTGAACAAGGCAGTTAGTCAGCGGCACACACATTTCAAATTAAAGAGGACACTTGTTTCTCTCTCCCTCTTCTCCCTCGCCACTTTGATCATTTAGCAGAAAATTGACGAGTAAATCATGCTGATGACGTCTCTCAAGTGTAAAATGATTCGCAAGACTGAATCAAAGAAACCAGAGAAAAAAAAACTTACATACCGACACTCGCATCTCTTGTATGCCACCGCCGCCCACGCACCAACGAATTAATTTACTTTTTTTTTCGCTGCTCTTTCATAACTTGTAATTAAACCAAGTATAAAACTTTTTTTTCTCTCTCTTTTGAGTCTTCTTATAAAAAGAACATGTCAAGGGGATTGTATTTTTTGACAAAAATTAATGCAAAAAAACGCAGGCTTTTTTTTCTTTCAACTGTTTAACTTAATTAAAAGCTAGTTTCACAAGTGTTATCAGAGAAGACGCGACTCATTTACTCTAGTACCGAGACAAAAAAAGTCTCTTTGATTTATTCAAAGTTTTTCTTCATTTTGAATGCAAATGACAAAAAAAGAATCCTTTTAAAAGCATTATGCAGACATAGACACAAGGACATTAAGAGAGACATAAATTGGTATAAAATACACACACCCAGACTTGACTCTTCTCTGCAGCTAAAATGATCTTGAAAATTTTCCATTGAATGGCACAAAAATAATTTATCTTGTGTGTCTGTCTCTCACTC
This sequence comes from Willowsia nigromaculata, assembly GCA_034700605.1. NCBI lineage: Eukaryota > Metazoa > Arthropoda > Collembola > Entomobryomorpha > Entomobryidae > Willowsia > Willowsia nigromaculata. The sequence goes on from JAQIXX010002223.1 coordinate 8,446, forward strand.
TTTATCAAAGCCATAAAGTGAAAGAAGAAAATGTCTTAACTGCGCTTCATTCTCTGCTTTTCCCAAAGAATTTGTGAAATTGCAAAGCCTATTTTTTGGAAGAAAAGTCATTAGAGAAGAAAGATAGAAAGGCTATAATACAAATACACTTTCTCCTTCCCATCATGAATGAGAAGCAACTTGTCTTGTCTTTGGTCTCTCTCCGTGTCTTTTCTCTTCTTCTTGTCATTGTTGTTACTACAGTGGTTCAATAATGAGAACAAATGATGGTGGGAAGTGGTCGTTTCGCATGTTGTCTCATCTCTACTCTAAAACTCCTTTCCTCCCACTACCGCCACCACTTTCCCCCCTTTTGTTTTTCTTTCGCCAAAAGGCTTCTTCCTCCCATATATTTTTTGCCGTTTGTTGTCAACCCACCGTAAATAAAATGTATGCGTTTAGTTTATCATTAGATAGTTTACTCTACAGAGATAGGTAGGACGGGACAGAGAGCTATTGTTCTTTTCCGCGCTATCCCACTCCTGTGTGCATTGTGAAAAGAGCCCATTTCCTTCCTTCTCAACTTCCTCGCCTACCACCAACACTGCCACTACTGCCGCTATTATCATGATTATTCCCAAAAGGGACCTACCACCACTAAAAAACATTTTTACATTACCAGCCACTAAAGTTCCACTTTTTCCCCATATTATTTTCTCTTCTTAAAAGAACAACAGGAATTCCACGACTGGCGAGCTCTGCTCTCTGGAAACTACATAGTTTTAGGTCGTGATGTCGGCTATTTTTGGGAGCTCGCATTCCAGGAAAAAAAATTACATTGAGGATCCATATACGCTGTGATTACAAAGCATGAAAGGCATTTTCCAGAACTACAGAGAAAAAAATGACTGGTGAATTCACTACTTTTGTAACTCATTTCTTTCTTCTTGTGTCACTCCAAATTGCTCTGGAGACTTTGGAATGATGGAAAGCTCCCTAATGTCTTGTACAACTTATGTGTGTTTCGGTAGAATGGCATGTGTACTGTAGAGCCAGCAAAATAAATTTATATGCAACACCCACGTAAACCAGCAAAAAAAACTCGCTCTTTCGAGTTTCCGTTTCAGAAAAAGATTTATTTATCATATCACATTTGACTTGTTCAACATAAATACTTATCAGTAGTGGGACGAATATCCACTTTGAAGTTTCACATCATTAAATTGCTCTAGCCACCTACGCTCACTTTATTGAATTTACTCAAGCACAGAATTTCGTTTCCCTAATTAGCCATCATTTTTTTTAAACCGTCCGTTTACTTTTCAAGTTTTATTACATGTAAGTGCCTTCATCCGGAAAAAATGCTTTGTAAGTGGCTTTCATTCAACTTGTAACAGAGCAGCAGCGTTAAAAGTAGGATTATATGATTACCTATATTTCCATTGTTATTTGTTTTTCACCACTCATTTTAATTTGAGCACAGTAGCAACCAGCAGCATTATTGAAATTACCAAAGAACACGAAAAGGAAGTACAAAAACGTATTTAATTTCATCCCCTCTCTACTTTACCGTCCCACTTATCATGACATTCTTCTCTTTTACAAATTTTCCATCTTTTTTTGACCGTGAAAAAGGTGAAGTTGAAGCCATTACCTTTACAACCTTTAACAGCTTCAATATTTTTATCAGCATCCGGAGAGAAAAAATATTATTTCCCCAGTTTGCGTGTCTTATTGACAATAATCATATCCTGTTAACCAAAATATTGAATAACAAGTTATAATTGAATGTACATTTATGCTGAAAATAGTCATGCATTGGATACAACAATGATAAGGACACTGAATACCTTTAAAATTGAAAGTATACCTATGCCAAAAAATATGTTACTTGGGTTTCCCTTTTTCCATTCATTCATAGAAACGAGCATATTGCCTGTTTTTTTCTTCAGATGAAAAATGAAAGGCAGGACCAAAGACCATGACTTTTTTTTCTACGCATGAAACATGTTTTTAAATCATTGGTCTGGTAAATATGCCTTCATTCATGAATTCCTTCTTTACGGAGAAAAAATGTTCCCTCAAAAGTTTCCTCCTTCTTCCTTCATTTCATGTGGTAGCGTGTGCACCATCTTATAAGTAAAGCACAGGAAATGTTATATTTTTTTGTTAGAAAAAGTTCAATAAAAGCAGCATAACGAATTCTCTGCCTCTTTTTTTTTGGTTTATTGTGCAAGCATCCAGTCAAACTCAAGCAGTCATCATTATGTGGCCTTTTTGAACCTTGTTCGTGTTTAGTTGACTGAAGACTGAAAAAAAATATATGGATGCTTTCATTCATATCTCTCATGAAAGGAAAAATGTAACATTACATCATCGATGATGTGGGCGATGAAGGGTCATCATTGAAAACAACTTCTCTAATCATCAGGATGAGATAATGGCATAAAAAAATTGACCTTTTTGATTTGCTTCTGAAGAAAATATAATAATAGTCAGCCCGTCATCGTCGTTGTCATCATCACTTTTAAAGTTTGGTGATTTTTTTTTCAGTCAAATGCATCAAAACTGAATTGCATTATATTTGCCTTTTATCAAAGGCGAGTGATTCATATGAATGGAATTTCCTTCTCTACCTGGTTTTCAGGCTTTTTTGGAATACTGGTTTCCTGAAGGCATACATATATTTTTTTGAAAAAAAAAAATCGTTTCATCGTCCTTCTCCTCTCTCTGCTCCTCCTTTTTGATCGACTGGTATGCTGCTGGGAATTAAAAAATAACATGCCTTTTGGCGGCACCATGAATAAAAGTGTATTTTTCTAATACAAAAAGTAAACCTATTGGATTATGGGTTTGTATGAAAAGTTGCGGTTCACAACTAACTATTTCATTTATTAATTGAATTTTTTTTTCTTCATGCCTGCATAATATTGAGCAGCATAATATTATAAGGTTGGTTTTTTCTTGGAAACCGGTTATCTTTCTGCTGAATCTACAAGAATGAAAAGAAACGAAGCCAAGCCATGCCATGCCACCATACCTCCACCACTGCCATGCCAAATGCCACCAACCACTAAAATGTCGGAACGCGGACTTTGATAGCAATGAGGTTGAATAATTTGATTATGATGTGAGTGTTTTTACTAATGTACTCTTGTCGAGTTTAGATCTACAAAGGCGATATCCTTCTTATTTAAAAAAAAAATTGAATGGACACATGTAGCGAAGGTGATTTTTTTTGGTACTGGGCCAGCTCCTCTTTATTCACCACCATATCTCGTATCTTTAGCATTTTCCTCTTTTTACTGGTCATTAGAGACTTATTGTCGATTCATTAATACTTTTATTACTTTCAAGAAAAATATTGCAAATTTTCAAGGGATGCGTGAACACATCCAGAATATGTGTGTGTGAGAAAACATACCTATCATACAATCACCAAAATGGCCATTACTAATGTCAATATGAAAATGTGAAGCTGAATATTTTTGTAGGGAGGTGGAGAAAAAATATTCTAAAATAAAATATCAAACTGTTATAGAGGTTGCTATTTGCGATGCAATGATGCCCGTCGGTTTCATGAGTATCCTGCTGCTTTTCCTTATGAAATCGCATACATGATGATAAAGTGTGACCGCAGCCTGAAAAAAAATATGTATCCAACATTTCTGATCCCATGTAAAACTTGCTGGTTGATTAGTTAGTAGTCAACAGTTGTTGTGGCTTGGCTTCGCTTTTTTTGTAATGATATGACTTGTAAATGAAATGAGACTACACAAGGTACCAAAAAGGTAGGCTGTAAGATCACCACCGAAATATAATAATATTATTTACATGTCATGTGCCATGTCATGGGGATCAAGTTGGTTTCATCAGAAGAGTCGGTTTTCATCTTTTACATTACAAGCATTTCATTTACGATTCTTTCTACTTGAATGCCACAGTACATTTACCCCTTTAGCCAATAAGCTAATAAAATTTGTATTGGTATTCCATTCTTGTTTGGTTGACTGAGAGAGAGAAAATGTGTGGGTAGGGCTGGTAATATCATAATGACCAGTCAATAAAAATTCTCAAGGGAGATTCTTTTTATTTCATTTTTATTTTAAACATGATCACATCTTTTTAACTTTTGTCATTACTATTCCAACCTGGTATTGTCTCTTATGGCTTTCTGATTACCCTTTCTTCGCGCAAAGCACGCACACAAAATCTCTCAAGAATTTTCTTTCACACAAGTCGGTTGAAATGTTACGAGAGGTCATATCCATCTTGTTGAGAATAGAAATGCGAATAGCTTCTTTCAGATGAGGATACGCTTTCTGTATGAAAATATAATCTGAAGTCAATCGTTCATTTGAAAAATCAATTTCCGTTTCTCTCTCCTGTGTCGTATGGCGTGTGTCAAAGGGATAAATTTATCATAAAATGTCCTGTGGTGCTGCGGTTGTCGATGCGGGTTTCATCGATAGATTTCAATTTTAATTCTACCATTTTTCCTGATAAACCCGCAAGCGTGTGTGGTGGCGTCCACAATACTTTTCTTTTTTGAGAAAAATCATATGAAATATGGCAAGGAAATGGGAAATGGTTTATGCAGTCGTTCTGGATTATAATAACCGGATGTATTCCGTATTATGTACGCTCATACATAATTTCATTTGGAATTTCCCCTCTCTATCCATCTGTCCATCGACATTAGCAATAAGCTAAAATAATCTATACAGAAATGTGAAACGCAATGAATTTTTGAGAGAGGAAAGTAGACGAAAATAAATTATAATTTTGAAAAATATTAACCATTTCGAAAGATTATCTTTTACGATTATGATCGGTGGAGTGGTCGTTCTCAAAATCTCATAGGGAAAAATACTTGAAAAAACCCTTAACCTCCTGAGTAACCATTAAATCTCAGTAAATAGAAAGCGATTGTGTACGCATGGCTAATAATATCTGGGAGAGAAATGAAAGATAGCATATTTTTATCACAGGCGTTTTCCCCTCTTCTCAATAAACGAAGAAAAAGTAATAAAAAATATCGAGTAAATCCCATCCAACAATGGGATACGATATGCTCCTCTCTGGCAAATAAAAACCACCCATTTTTTTCATTCAGTCAATCTTTATTTTTTTGGCTGCAAACTCCAAACCTTTTTATTCACACAATTCTCACCAACAAATAATAAGAGGGATCAGCAATGGCAACACTCATAACAATAATAATGATCCTGCTAACAATATGTATCTAATCCAATAATAGTCATAAATTTGTGGTATCCCAATGTAAACTACCTTTTAGAAAAAACCATCTTACTCACAAATGATATGATACTTTAGTATTCAGTAGTAAAAACCATTCAAAGAAATAACATTTATTAATGATCCACCTACCCGAAAGGTTGGTTTGCTCTGAATTGAAAAAAAGGGAGTGTAAAAGATTTTAAAATTTTGCTCTTCTCATTTATGACATGGGTTGTTACAATATGACATGATCATGAGTTGAAGATTGGTGTGGTGGCATCATATATCACATATTATTCACAGCGGGAGTTTTCTCGTTGATTATTGTAAAAAGAAGAGGATTTAATGGTGCAATCATACATCTACATAAACAGCCAACAGATTATTGCTCCATTCCTAAATTTTATTTAGGTATAAATTGAATGAACAAAAATTGTCTGAATATTGGTTGAGCTAAAAAATTTACAATAAATTCTCATTTATATTTAAATAGAAAAATTCACACCATTTACAATAAAACGAAAACGCCTCTAGATATGACTCAAGTTTTCTAAATATTTGTAATTATCGGTATTCTTATGCTCAATTTTGATCGAGTAACAGTTGTTCTAACAAATAGCACGCCATTGGTGCGCGACCTACGTTACGGTACCACCGACCGCTGTGTTTCAACTTCAGGATCTCGTTTCGCACGCAAAGTACCTGCAACAAATCAATGGAAAATGTCAGTAGTTTTAAAAACCCTCATTTTGAAAACGTAACTGTCAATTGTCAACCACCCGAATACCTATAACTGTATCAGAAACTTACGAATGAATCGCTAAATTTTCCAAGCCGATCAAGAGCTGGAGCCTTCAGGTTGATTCTTTCCGCTTCTTCATCATCTTCATCAGTTTCATAATCGTCAGAATCTTCATCGCTGTAACTTTCCCCTGGAACCTCTGGTTCTGCTGCCCATGCATCTTCTTGTGCAGTACCAGTCGGCATTTTCACATCATCTTCCAAATCTATAACCTCCATTTTTACTTCCCCTCCATTTTGAACTCCTTCTGCTGACGGCGGTGACACTTCCCCTCGTATGGTACTAGTAGTAGGCATAGCCTCATACTTTAGAACATTTAGGACCTCTTGTTTGACCGTTGAGAGGGTCTTCAAAGCATTATTCCTCCTACCAGTAAGCCCAGGTCCAGTGCCTGAACATCCAGGTCGACTTCCAGTTGAAATCCTGGAATAAGGACTTCGACTTGGAGCAGCTTTCTTTGTCACTTTCATCTTGTCTCTCGTACACTACTGAAATCAAATAAAAAATTTAAAAAGTTAATTAAAAGAGTAGCAACCTTATATCCAGTCTTAGCCTTCTCCACTAATTAACTAGCTCCCAATTATTTAGTTAAACTTCAAATTACCTTTCCTACTTCCCCTCACGTTTTACTAAAAGCAAAAGCTAACTTGACTATTTTTCTCAATCTGAGATAAAACCAGGATGTTAAAGAGGCTGACAAATAACAACCATCACAAAACATAAAAACCCCGTCATCCGTTATTAAAAATGCAAATTAATACTATTAATTTACCCTTACCCTTTTAAAGGCACTGTTAACCTCGATACCAACTGACACACTGGACCTTACGCAATTAACTCCAATTTAAAAAACCGTCTGATACTAACCACAACAGTATTTAGAATCTCACTAGTCCCGTCGCAATGTATCTATCCAATATTATCAGAGGTTTCTGCCAATTCCCGCCTATTCCCGTAAAAAACTTAATCAAAGCAAAGTAAAGATCATCACTCATTTACAAGTCATTAGTCTCCTCTCCGCATTGTCTCGTCTATGCTATTATTTTCGCACAACAGCAGATCTCTCCGCTTCTTATACCTTCTTCCATATTGCATACGCAGGCATCTTTAAGGAAATCGCTTACATTACAAAACAAGTGATGATGATGCTTTACATGATGAAGGAATGCCGATCTCCGTTTCTCTATAAAAAGCCATCTAACAGTTTTGTGCATTCTTCCTCATCGTCATAGTACCACACTGCAATTGACACCATGCGTTTTTGTGAGAGCCACTCTCTCAACCTTTTCATGAGTTTGATTTGGGCTTGGCTCACCGAAAATTTGACACGGTTCGCAATTCGCAAATTTGCAACTCTAAAAACCCTGATTAGCAGAATACTCAATAGGGTGATCAGCATCTCAAAAAATATTTAAATAATCGTGACAAAAGTATTTCACGGTTGATTTTATCTTGGAAAGTTGCTATGAATGCGGATGGGCGACAGGAAAAATCTAAAAGTAGTAATTCTACTGATATTATTGCGAATATTTTAAGCGTGAAAAAATATGCGAGAAAGCTATTAAAAACCGTACATTTTCAATAATATTCTGTCTACACCCATCATACCACTTTTAGAGATAAATGGACACTAAAAATGCACAATTTTTGAATATCTTTTTATTCAAACGCTGTTTGAATAATATGCGTATTATGTATCACGTATTTGTGCACATTCGTTAAAAAACTACAAATCTGATAAAATGCAATGAAAAGAAGAAAGAGAGTAGTGGCGACCACCAGGAAAGTTGTAGGAAGGAGCAGCAGCCATATCAATTTCATCATATTATCCTCTACCTTTTCATCAACAATGGCAACCAACCAGTTTTCTATTTTTTTTTCAATTCCCATTCATTCATTTTCACTCTCCCTGGTCGTCATCATCATCATCACCACTAGCACCACTCATTGTGCAAAAGAACGCTTCACTTTTTTTTATTCTGTCTCTCTTGTGTAAAGAGAAGTGAGAATGAGAAAGAAAAAAAGGATTAATTCAATCCTTTTGCTCCATGTGAGAAAAAATTGTAATGTTATCGTCTAAAGTTTCTCCTCATTCATTCTTCAACTATTCATTGAAGAGCAACTAGAGTGTATTCTATAAGTGCAACCCTTTCACGAGGACTGGTTTCGTTTTTTACTGGATATCATTATTACAAGAGAACATTGATGATGATAATGCAAGCATATAAATTATACACGTATCACTTTACATACAAATGTGTAAAAGCAGAGGAGAAAATTTCCCTGGTGCAATCCTAATAATCATTATTTTGTACCAGTTTGCTATCTCTCTTTGTGATATTTTTTTTGCGCTTCCACTTCTCCAGCCCTATATAAAATGATGAGGCATTTTACACATTAATTTTTCCCCTATGCACACACAAAACGGACGCATAGACAGACGCACCACACACCACACCAGTTTAGGTATTATTCTCTCTGGATATATGAATTTTCACTCAACTCCACGACTCAACCCCCTGTCATGCGGGTGATGACAGTGATCATTATATTTATTATGGTCAACATTTATGAACATTCATTCTTCTCCACTGAAGATTCTTAACTTTTGGGAAACAAAATAGAGAGAAACACGCACTCCGCGTTTGAATCATCATGATGATGGCCCATTACCCACTATAAAACTACTTGTATTTTTTTATCTCTTTTTCCTACCATCTATCATATATCATCATTATGATTATGTTACAGTGGCAGATTATGATTTCATTCAAAATTTCGATATTAATTTTCATCTTTAAAATTTGCTTAAATCTTGCAAAATGTTTTTTTTTCTCCGTTTCTAGCGTGTACTGTCATTCTTCAAGTCACTTGATCATATTTATTTTTTCTCCTTCCTCTTCATCCTCACAATTGCCTGCCCACTATCATGTCGTGTGTCCATGAATAAATAAAAGACTGCGCATATCAGTATCATCAAAAGTGTAAGCACCAACTGTTAGGAGGGTTTATTTCCAGAGAAAAATGACATGAATCACGCACATGCACCACCACGAGACGAATGACAGGGACAAGAAGGACAATACCGTGATTGATTTCTTTCACCCGAGACGACATGAAAAAAATAAAATATACGAGACAACGATCATGTTGAATATCATGTTGAGCATGAAAGCACAATCCATTAAGCAAATAGCAGTGTTGGTGGTATCGCATGGCACACCAACTACCACCAATAGTTTCACTTGAACAAATTAAAGTAATAAATTTAAATATGATGGTGTGTCATTTCAATAATAATATCGTCTACTGGAACACACACCACCACACCATACCACCATTCAGATTCATCATCATCATCATGACCACAAAGCACGCACGAATTTTCACAAGAATATTATGGAGTGAGAAAGAGGCATATAAAATAACAAAGAGGCAATTCCTTTCTATTTTTTATTATTGCGTCATGCATTCATGCAAAATGATAGTGACAAGCTTTTGTGTTATTTTTTTTGACGATGGCGAGAGCGAGAAACGGTGAAAACGTCCTCATCGTCGTTGGTGGTAATAACGGTGTTACTTACTCCAGTTGTTTCACTTTTTAGTCTTGTTGGTGGTCTTGGTCTCTGGTTTGGTAGCTGTTATTATTATTATTGGACACATAACGTATTTTACTGCATTGCCATCATGCCAGTGCTACCGTTATTGTGTAACCGTTTGATTATTTCTGCTCCCTTCTCCTCATTCCCATCATTTTCTCCTTTTGTAGTCAATTATTAATGATATTTTAGTGGTGTGGTGGTATATGGTATTTGCACACGGAGCACTGGATTAATCAAACGAGATGATAGGATTGTATTTCAAATGCTCAATAAAGGAAATGAATGGCGGTGGTGAGAGGGCAGCAGGGTTACAAAATATGGAGGATTGGAAGAGCTCAGGGGTTTTTTTGCGAATGGGAAAGCCTCAAAAATTTGGTTCTCCTTTTGTAACCCTGAATGAAAGAGAAAGTTGTGCAAAAGTCGGAGGGAGAAGGAGGCTATCATTATTCTCGTACAGATTGTTATTACAGATTGATCTAGAAGAAATAATACAATATTATATTCGATAATAGGAGCTGAATTGAAATTACTCCTCTGACTAGAGGGAATCGGACTTTTACACATTTTACCATCATATTATGATTATTATTGAACTACCTACATAATAATATGTATTTTTATGCATTTTGGTGATAGTAGCTTGGCTTGGCTTTGGTGGTGGTGGTGTGTGGTGAGAAGCAATAATAATAAAATAAAAAGTCATGTCACTTTTCCTGGTGTCCTCGATGCGATGGTGTGGTGTATGGTGATGATGGGGGATCTCTGTGAGCATTAAGCTAATGTCGAAAAATCTCCTCCTATTTACTAGAAACTAATAATGTCTCTTGCCATCATCATCATCATCGTGAGAGACACAAGGAGAACATAAAGATGCATATAAATTGTATATAGCTCCCTACTCCAATCTCCTCACAAAATAATAATAATAATAGCGATTACCACCATTATTGCCTTCTATGTCGTATTGCTTATCGTCCTTGTCATGCATGCCAGGGGTGATAAAGATAATGATGACAAAATGATTCCGGGTGACAAATGTAGAAAAAAAAGGAACACACTCTCTCTCTCTTTCTCTCTGTGTTGGATCCCCTCTTTCTCCTCCATCTCCTCACTAGAGAGTCCTGAGAGTATAGTGTTTTCGTGATTGCATTACTTGACTCCTCCAGTCACTTTGACTCATTTTCAAAATGTTTCTTGTGTGTCGTTTATGTGTTTTTTTCTCTCTGACTGTCTGTTTTAGTGTGTGCGTGTTCCTTATTGCCGTTTTTCTCTCTATTGTGTCCTGTGTCGCATGGCGGTTCAAGTAATAACAGTTTTGTGTGTCTCTCCTCTCTCTCTATATTGTAGTCTATTGAGTCCATTAATGGATTTGATTGCCTTTCGCTTGCTTTGCTCAGGAAAAAGAGAATGACAGTGTGACATGAATTTCCTCAAAGTGAAAGAGGAGTCAACTTATTACTATGTTTTGTGTGTGTGGCTTCAAGAAAGCGATCACCATCATTTATGGTGATTGTAAATGGCGACGGCGCTGACGACGACAATGCTACTCTTTCATTGTTGCTGCTGCAGTGGCTTTTATGGTATTCATATTCGGTCTGGAGAATGGTAGGAGATTCATAAAGAACTCATATTGCATTGCCTCAAATGAAATCAGGACGGGTTTTTTCTTAGTCATTTTGCATGCTTCTTATTCCAGCTTTGGAAAAGTATTAATTAGCATTAAATTGCATGAATGCTCATGCTACACTAATTATTAAACAGATGACCATTTCAATCGATTCAGCAAAAATTGCATCGCACATGGATCGCACATCGCCCGCAGTAATCTTTGAAAGATTCGCAAAGACGGGATTGCGTTAAAATTTGCATACAGTCTTGAACAATAGGTGGCCACTAAATTACTTCGGGTTACTTTCAGAGTGTAATGATGTATTGATCAAATTGCGCTTCCTCATCTATGTATTTATTCTGATCTCGTATGAAAGTTTTGTATTTTCTCTTTATACCCAGGTATTTCTGGTATACTATTTGTTTCGCTTGTAGTCTCCTGTTACTCCTGCCCTTTCCCCAGAAAAGTAAATGCTTAAATGGAGAAGAAGAGCGAGCAAGAAAATAGTAATGGTTAAGGATAATGGCAGTAGTAGCAATAATAATGGTAATGTGTTCAACTGTTAACACACTGAGAGCGAGTGGCACGACATGACAGTATCATCGTCATTTTATTCCTGGAAGCCATAAGCGATACAATGACCGTAATAACAATGATATTAGATGTGATACCAACTCCTCTTCTCTCTCGCTCCTCTTTAACTATTCAACCAACCACCAACTATGTTTTTTATGGAGAATAAATGCTCAAGGATACTAAAAACTTGCACATTCCATGTTTTTATATCACTGTCAATAAGACTTGTGGATATGTACATTAACTTGTTATAATGAAAACTCTCTGATTTTCATTATGCTGCATTCTACATTGTAAAACTCGGTTAAGTAATAATAATAAGGCCACCAACCGTCACCGTCACTGCTACCAACCATTAAAAATGCTACTATCATTTTTTATTGTGAACAAAAGCAGTATAATAGCATGAATGGTGATAGAATAAGTGCACAAGTGCAAAAATGAATATAAAAAGCTATATTGCATTTTGTGTATGAACAAAAAATCAGAGTAAAATTTGCAGTCGAATAGCGTGCAACCTTTTTCATACTTTTCCATTAAAGCCAAGCAATAAACACGGAACAACGTGTTGTAACAATTGGGTTAACTCAAAATTTGCCCTGGACATTTTTTCCAAACCATGCAGGCGTCATTATTATGTATAGAGTTCCCTTTCAAAGATAACTTTATACTTTATATAGAAGTTGTTTAAGCATTGTCATGTATTGTGTTCCCTTAACTGCAACCACTGGAGGAATAAAGAGCACCCTAATTGTTATTATAGCTGAGAAAGGACTGATGATAATACTAAAAGTTGGAAGGCACGCACGCACGCCATTATAGCAGCAAACGCCAACCAAACCAAACCACCAGCCATTCAGCAAAAAAATTATAAGATGTTGTTATACTTGTCATCGCTGTCATAAAAGCGGCAGCAGAAACAAAAGTTGTTTTATTTTGGAAAGGAAAAGACCTTGGAAAAAAATATCTTGAAAGGGGCCAGAAAGTTGTATACACTTTTTCCCTTCAATGATGTACCGCCATTGCACCACCGCTTTCTTTTGAGTTGATCATCTCACTTTTTTTGCATTGTGTGGGCAACAGCAACTTTTTATACATTTTTTCTCAGAGAACAAACAATAGCCTTTATTTCTTTACCATCGGTTCCATTGCCATCATCATAATAATAAAGGAAACTAGAATGGGGAAAAAAAGTTGACGAGAGAAGAGTCGTAGAATAATGAGTAGTAAGAAACATATGCTAAAAAAATATATATACATTTATATCTATACCAAAAAAACAACAACTTCTCATCCTCCTCCACTCCCACTTTCTTTCTCCTTCGGCAAACAAAAAAAAATATTCCAAGTTTATTTTGAGAAAATGGAGAGAAAGGAGAGTTTTTTCTCTCTCGACAAAGTAGAAATAAGATTTTCTCTTCACTCCATTCTTTCCTCGATATAGTGAATGCAGTTGTTCGAGTAGTAATCTTAATACGTCTGGAGAATACACTCAAACCACTACACTTTCCAGAGAACGAGTGTATATGCTGCTGGTATGGTGTTCTAGTGAGTCGTTCTGAGTTGAGTTGAGTGAGTGAAACAATAAGGGCAACAGGAGCATCATCATCATCTTCCTATTGCTCTGGTGGTGGTCTTGGTATCTTGGTCTTGGATATCGCAGAACAGTATTTTCTTGCCTTCCAGCACCATTTTCAGTTCAGAGCTTCTGGAGAAAAAACTATCCTGGAAAATATACACAGAGTAAACTAGCAGCAGGAGCGAAACAAAAGACAGATAATATGGTTTTCCTCCTGCAACTTTCATTCATTCACTCAAGATGCTACATGATACGTAGTAGATGGATAACTATATAAAAATATATACCTACATACATTTCCGGTATAAATATATATCATCAGAGAGTAAAATATATAGTTGGGGGAGAAAAGGAAGAGAAAAAAAGTCGTTTTTATTCACCGCTCCTCTCTCTCATGCTTTTGCTCTGGGGTGTTTTACTTGACTCAAGCCAGCTATAAAATAGCATGTTGTATGGACGCGGCTTCTGCTCCTCTGCAATTGTTGGCTTGGCTTTGACTCCTCTCTCTTTGAGGTGAAGAGAGAGAGAATCGAATGGTTGGAGAGTGAATGCGGAGAAGAGAAATAAAACTGAAACGAAATGAAAAATCTTTTTTCTATGGATGTGACATGAATGGGAATGGGCTTGTAATACCAATGGTGTAAATATATATACGCTTCTCACTATATCTTATAGAGAAATCTATAGACAGACTTTCTTTTTTGGATTGGATTCATCATCATCATCAAGCTTCATCATCATGCTCACTTCTTCGTCTCTATTTTTCCCACTGACTCCTTTACCATTTGATATTCTAGAGGAGAAGGTAACATCATCACCACCACTGCCACGAATACATACATTTTCTATATATTTCCCATTATTTCTTGGGTGAACAACGGGAGTAAAAGAATCCAATGGTTTTTCTTACTCGCGGGGAGAGAAGAGCACGAAAAAAAGGGAATATTCTCCTCCATTCTATTGTTGCGGGGTATATTCCATAATAACTTATACCCCTATAGTCATATAATAATCAACACAAAAGTCATGTTTTTGCGGCTTGGCTTTGGCTCGAACATTGGCGTGGTGTTTTTTGCAATTCATGTAATAAATATATAATCTCATTTTATACATATAGGTATATATACAGATGGACTTTTTCCACATAGTAGCTTCCCTCTCTCTTCTTGATCCTTCTTCTTCACCCAACGACCCAAAACACAATCTCGCCATTTTTTAAAAAGAAAAACTTACTTCCTTACTTGGCAGTAGTATCCATGCATGACATGCTTCTTGCTTCATCATCATCGTCGTGGTCGTCGTCATGATCATGTATACATTTTGTGAAATGAAGTAAAGTAGGAGAACTACTTACTACAACGACTAGTGGAGAATAAGAAGAAAGGGAAAAAATAAAGATGAGGAGGGAGAGAAGGAGAAAAAAAAGAGAGCAACTATTTCCACAAGGGTGGATTCCTATTTATTATATGACCTCTTCGTGAAGAACGCCAACTGCATTGATAAAACGTGGACGTGGCAACAATTTTTTATGTATGACCATATCATGTGTGTAGGAATGGCGATGGGAAGGAGGAGAAAGATGGAGGTTTCCTTTTGGGTTTTTTTTAGCTTTTTTTTCTAGGGTGGAACAGACACAAAATTTCTATTTTACTCAGAAAAAATATTCTTTTCACATACAATCATCATCTTCTTTTCCTATTGTTATGTATTAGCAGATGTGCATGGAAGGAAAAGAAAGGGATGTCTGTTATTATTATGGAGTGGTGGTGGTGGTCGTCGTATTGTGGCTGATAAAGCGGAAGAGAATGATGAGGAATGAGAATGAGATGTATAGGAAGTGAGTCGGTTTGCAATTGGAAAAAGTTGAAGTGAGGAAACCAGAGAAACATAATGAAACTCTTTCTTTTGTATTTCATATTCATCATCTTCTGTTTTTTAACAATCTTGGCCTGGCGTCCACTTGGGTATTGTTCATGCATACTTATTATTATCAAGTCCACCAATTCATACGTACAATTTGGTATGGAATTCATCTGTTGAATAAAGATGCAAATCTGTTGGAATGAATGGCAAGTGATGAGATGATAAGTAGGTAATGATAAGATATGCAGTGCAAACTTTAGGTTGCTGGAAGGCTAGAAAGAATGTCATGCCAAAAACCTGAATGTCTGAATACATGTGAACATGCCATTATAGCAGCGTTGACATGATGATAAGTTTATAGTGAGCGAAATAATGTAGCAAGAAATTGCAAGAGAGGCGCTCCGCTGTTCTCTGGTTTTTTTCTCCCGTAGATTCCAGAGTTCCTTCGATAGCTCAGTTGGTAGAGCGGTGGACTGTAGTCGTTTCTTAACAAACAGTATATCCATAGGTCACTGGTTCAAATCCGGTTCGAAGGAAATTTTTTTGCTTACTGTGAAATTACCGTTTTTGCAAACTTCCACTGAATTTAATGACATTTGAGGGATACCTCGTCTTAAATATTTTTTTCTTCAAAAAAGCTGTTGGTTTTTTACACATTTTTTGTTTGACTTTTCTTGTAATAGGTACCTGAACGAATGACCATCATAACGCAAGTCATAAACAGCCCATTACTTTACTAAATGCACTCTTCGTAATCATGAATAGTGCTTAACTGCAGTACAATAATTGTTATAAAAACTGTGTTCTCATACTATCCTCATTTATTTTTTTTATTATTGCTCCACTTTACCCATTTCGACTTACATGCACGACACATTAAATGGCTCTCTGGCATTTTTAGCTCTCTCTCCCAATCTCTGTTTTTTTGTCTTCTCTCCACAAACTGGAAAAAAAAGATGACGATGATATTTTCTCCCTGCGAAAAAAAACTGACTTGAATGAGCCAACGACTTTCTGGACGGGAGTTCTAACGGTAGTTGAGTAAGTAGTAATGGTTGTGCATCAGAGTGCAGAAGAGCAGTAGTGATGATGGTGAGCACGTTCCATTCCAATCCATTTGGTTTACATGCATGCCATCCATGCCGCCACACATCAGTAGTTTCCATTCCACTGTGAAGAAACCGTTAACTTAACCCTCCTTCTCCTCTTTCCACTCTCTCTCTATTTTTTCGACTCCAAAAAAACGATAAAGGAGAAAAAACTGAAACCAGAATGAGCGCCACCAAATAAACCGTTTTTTTCTCTTCCTTCTCCTCCACACATGCATAAAAATTCCATGCTACCGCATCATGGACCTTGCCACCACCACACCATATCATTATCATCATTACTATTACGCAACAACAGGATCCTCCTCCTCAGCCAACACCATATAGTCATTATCACAATTTTGTGGTCGTGTCGTAGTCCTAAAAGTTATATGTGTGGAGTAGTGGCGATAAAGTTTTTATAATAAAATCATCAACACTTTTTTCCTGGACGCCGACAATACTTTGTGCATACCTATTTTTGTCCTTTTCCTCCTCCCCATTAAAAATATAAATGATATGTCGTTTTTTCATCTCTGAAACTTGCCGACTCATTTTACTTTTCTCTCCAGTCCAGCCATGTACATTTCTTGCCGTCATTGTGATCATGGAACTCGGACGAGGAAAAAAAATCCACAAAATTATTACTACACAGCTAATAATAATCAATGTCGCCCGCTCAAACTTCATTTCCTCTAAAAATGTTTCGCCATCTCGGTGGCATGGCGAGAGTATGACATTCATGAAATGACATGCATATAAACTGCCCTTTTTCACTATTTATCTATTTTTCACCATTTAATAGCAATTTATATTAGTTGAGTCATCATAGCGGTTGCGGCAAAAGTAATTGCCTGTTTGCACCCTGCGTCATATCATATCACCACCAACTTATCTTGCAGTAGCATTTTAACCGAAGCATTTTCAATAATGACTGCCATTCTTATTCCATTTACTTCGGTATAAAGGAAATCTTAAATATGAGCATTATTTAGCGTAAAATGTGACTTAAAAGTTGTATTTCATTCTTGTGCAAAGATATTCAATCATGCTATATGGGTGGTTTGATTTGTTTGAAAAGTTCATCATGATTTCTCATCTCCGCAAAAAGTATGCCACGTTTTTTTTATTTACCATTTATTACAGAACACAATAATTTTTCGGTCTGAGGAAAGTTCGCATAATTTGAAATCTCATAATTACATGTTCTCATAATGCCAATTTTCATAACGGTAAATTCTCATAACGATTCCATTCGTATAATGGCA
>JAQIXX010002224.1:0-26051 GCA_034700605.1 Willowsia nigromaculata
TCATTCTTAAGGCTCAATATGGTGCTTGATGTAATTGAATATTTATTTCTTACCGAAAATTCATCTGTTTTGAGCTTACTATGCGCAAGATTATTTACCACAGTGTCCACCTCATATATGATATTGCACATCTGTGCTGCATGCGAAACTGCATTCATTTTTCTGCTTATCAGTGCTTCATTTCATTACCAATGTCTCGTGTATATTTTAAATAAAGCACAGGAAGGTAAATTTAACATTGCACTGGCTTTATATCGTAAGCTTCAAGTATTGCATTTGTTCCATCGCAAACCTGTGGCTCCACTTGTTGGTTCAATTCTAGGAACAGGATTCTACATAATAATATTTTCTAATAGTCTTGCCATCAAGGCGTATGGAATATTGTCACCATGGGTTTACCCAATTCTTCCTATAGTTCTTTGGATATGCAGTATTGTCCTAGTTGTAATATTGCCTTTAGTTGCTAATGCGAGTGGTCTGAGTCAGAAAAATATACGAGTTCTGAGATTGAGCCAACACAACTTGAGAGGTGACAGGAAGGTGATTGCCAGGGTACTTACGTGCTTGCGTCCAACCGCCTTTTGGTGTGGATCGATTGGAACTCTGAATAGAGAAAGAGCAAGAACTTACGTGTATTCGATAATTGAAAATTCAGTGACATTTTTGTTGTTGTTTGACAAAATTTTGGCCAAATTTTCGCACTTGTAACAATAATGTACAAACTATGCTATACTTATGAGTAGATTGATTCCTCCAGAGAGAATAGCATATCGAACGACATATCTATTTGAGTTGTTTTTTATTGTAAAATAGCACTGATTGTGCATTAATAAATAATCGTGAATCAAAATGGATTATTGCTATTTGGTTGTGATACGAAATGATAGATTTAACTTAATTCGATGCTTGCATTGAAGCATAAGCATTTAAAGCTTTCATGTGAGAAAAATTATGCATCAACTCGTAACACATATTGCAACTCGAGAAAAATATGCACTTGCAATTATTATTAACTTTTATTTATATTTAGGATGATTGAGATATAGAAATGATGTTGCCATTATTTCTATCTACATTCCAATCAGTGCTGAACAGATTGACTTCAAAATCTTACATCTACCTGTACGAAAATTTAGCAGTTGATAAAATTTTCAAGCCCAAAATTGAGGGTATGGCTTTATGGACATATGCAATCAAAGGAGAGTTTGAGCCATCACTTTTGAAGAAATGTTAAGAAACAATCAAACAATTTTTAAAAATAAAAATTATTCTAATAAATCTCCAATAAAGCTATTATTACTCAAATTTTTGCAGGCAAAATTATTTTCTTTTCTATTGAAATCTTACTTTTATACCATTTATACTTCCACTTTTGAAAAAAAATAATGCTTGGGTAAAACTGACTTAAAGCAAGAAATATTTTGCAGGATTCAGTGTGCTAATGCATATTTAAACCTACACATTAAACATAATGAACACTTTTATTGTAAATTGGTTGTGCTTATCAGCAATTGGAAAGATGCAGAAATTTTTAAAGCAAGACTACTATTAAAAATGTATGTAATACCAAACATGTGCTATTACACCAATGAATTCTGAAATCTGGTAATAAATCACCCAATGCACAGGGTTACTTTCGTCTATAATTATGGTCATTATAAAACACATTCCTTCACAAATAAAGCTCTTTTATTAGCACGCAAGGTTCGGGTGGTCACGAGCTTGCGTGGCAAATGTTTTTTCTATTGTCAGAGTTCTCCCAAGCTTAGAGGGTGAGGGTTTTTAGGCTTAAATTTGTGAGTTAAGCGCTGAAACTCTATACGTAGAGGTAGTTTGACCCGGGAATAAAGAATTTGATGAGTTTTTGTCCACATTTTGGGACATTTTTAGAAATTTTATTATTGTGTAGCCTGATATTTGTCCTTTATATAAAAAACGCTTGAAAATCCATCAAGAAACAGAAAAGTTATAGGGAGTACAATCTTGCATGCATGTCAGGAAGGCAAATAAGAATTCTTTCTGGTTACTGTAATTTCAGCATTTGAAAAATGATTCTTGTTCAGAATACTAGGGTAACTATTATATTTTATGGAACCAGTTTGTAAAAGTTATACAAATATTTATTTATCATTTTTGAAACAGCATTATTTAGGGAGCCTCAAATAGTATGCATGCATTGTATAGCTCCTCCCCAGAATCATGATTTATGCAAGTGTCGGATGTTTTTTTCTTATGCATTTTCATGTGTCTGATGTATTTCCCTTAGCTGTTTTCAAGTGTCTGAAAATGTATCTTACGAGACGATATGTTGATATGTTTAATGAACTATGTGCATAACAGATAACTACTAGATGACAGACGGGCACTTATGTTGTTTGGTTTTAGTATTCTGTTTTAAGTAAAAAGTCGTTACTCGCATTTATGCAAATTATATTCATTGATATAGATTTTGCCAAATATTTTTGCTGAAAAATGCTGAACAAAAGAGTCAGGTGTATTTGTCCAATATTTTACCGTATTTATGAAGACCGAATTGTTGGACGGAAGGAAATGAAATAACTTGGCATAATTTTTTACATATTATGTTACATATGTTTACATATGTTTAGAGAAATTATGTTTTGAAGAATAATTCCTACTCCTCTGTTTAATGCAACCTAATAAGTATTCTTCAATAGTTATTTGATTTGTGAGAACTACATTGACCCAGTTTATATCTCTCTCTTAGCTTTTCGTCACTTAAAATGTTAAAATAGTGGTCAAATGAGTCATCTACAATACAGAATTCCAATTAAACTTTCAATTAATTGATTTTTGTTTCAATTATTTTGAGTAGAGATGTATTACTATGAGGATGCAATAGTTTTAGAACTAAAAACTGCTGCAAATGTAATAAAATAAAATAAACACTAAATTCTCTGTGTTATATTTGTATCTTATTTGGTTGAAAATATTTTTATATGACAGTTTTGTACTGCTTTCAAATTTTAATTTGCCTTATGAGCTTACATCCTGTCATAAATGTGGTTGATTGTCAGCTGTGATAAATTATAAAATTTTATGCCAAATAAAGGTGGCATGGGACTTTTAGTGGAAGAAATTGACAAACCAGGTGTTTAAATCTACATTGTTTTGCTGAAAAAAGGTTTACATTTTTCAAACAAATACACCACATCAAGCATTTACAAAACTGAACCATATGCACATAAAAATCCCTAACTTATCCATATTTATATAATGTAGACTTAAAAGAATCAAATTCGGGCCATCTAACAACTTATTCTTTAGCATTGAACTCCATTCTAACCAATCTTTCCACTGATTAATCAATCCTGTATCCATCATTAGTTGAATTGTTGTCATTATTAACTGGCGACTTACAGTGTTTGCCTTCCAAAACTCATACATTAGAACTATTATCTGCTCCAAAACAAAACAACTAAGCCTTTTATCCACAGAGTTTTTATTAAAGTGCTTTTTCTCAAGTGCTGACATCGCTTTCTGGGGTAACAAATCGTCGAAAAAAGCATTTTTGTACCATTCAAATAGTTCGCTAAAAGACTGGCAGCAACCGCAACAACAAATGGTAGAGGAACAGGGATTAATTTGAAATTGAATTTGAAGGAATTTAAGGAGCGATCTTGCTTAGTTTGTGCTCCTTTTCAGTTACATATGAATATACCTAAAATATATGGATCTGTGCGGTCTTGTGCATCTTATAGCAGAAGTTTGCCAAAATCTTTGAATATTATAAAACATGAAACGAGTGTTTTCAAAAGAAATATGACTTCTAATGGCAAACAATTTTTTTGAACACGCCTAATTAATACCAAGTATAATGCTAAGACTTATGTTCTGATTTATATACACAACAATGCTACTTATAATGAATTCATTCATGACATACACGACATACCAATTCTTGAAATATCTGGATTAATGGGATACGAAATCTGGTTAGTTTTTCAGAAACAAATACACTGCAGCAAATCACTAATAAACCAAACCACATGCTCAAAAAAGCACCAACTTTATCAACGTTGATGTAATCCGGGTTTAAATAAATTATTTTCGGACCCTCTAACACTTTAGTGCTTAACATTGATGTCCATTCTGTCCTATCGCCCCATTTGATAATTAACCCAGCATCAATCATTCGCTGAATAGATGCCATCATCCTCATCATCATTTGCGGCTAACAGTGTTTACCTTCCATAACTCGTACGTAAGAGCTATATGATGACTCAACACAATACATTCAAAGTTTTTATCCTGACAATTTTCAATAAAATGTTTCTTTGCAACCAATTTTTAGTTTTTCTTTTATATAGTAATTGCTAGTATTTTTCATCGCATATGCCTGAAAAAATTCTTATTTTTCGAAAAGTTTCGTTTAATGCTTTGAAAAAATTAAAAGAATAATGTCGTCTATAATTAACCAAATCATTAATGCGCCATAGCAGCCCCACAAAACCCTAAGAAACCTTCAAACAAAATCACTTCTCGGTTGCAAATACCTATAAAAAATTAAGAGCATCCATTTAATTTATAATCATAATACAGAATGAATATCTTAATTTTAAATAGCAGGTAGAGAAACAAGGATTTGGTATGAATCGTATTTGAAGTAATATAAGAAATAACATTGAATTAACATTGTGCTCCTTATTCGTAACATACTATTGCAATTTTATACAGATTTGTATGGTCTTGTGAATCACTGCAGTAGCGTGCCCATTTTGTATACGTTATTTATAGCGGAATATGAGCTTTCATAACATAAATGACTTGTATGATAGACCAAGCTGACAAATTTTAATTCAACTTACTGAAGCATCATAAAGTGAAATACAAAGAGTTATATTCTGATTAATTTTTATGATCATTTAGGAGCATTATGAATTTATTTATGACATACACAACAAACGAGTCCTTCAATTGCCCAGATCATGGAGATACCAAATGTGGCTATTTTTCAAAAACAAATATAATACTGCAAATCACTAGTGAACAAATACACATGCACAAAAAAGCCCCAATCATTTCAACGTTGATGTAGTCCGGGTTTAATTAAATCAGGTTTGGGCACCCTATACACTTCTACATACTATTTAGCATTAAAGTCTATTCTTTCCAATCATCCCATTTGATAATTAACCCAGCATCAATCATTCGCTGAATCGCTACCATCATCCATTTGCGACAATGAGTGTTTACCTTCCATAACTCATAAGTAGGAATTATGCGCTGGTCCAAAACAAAACAATCGAAATTTTTATCACCAGAATTTTCATAAAGTATTTCTTTACAAGTGCCGATATAAGGTTCTGATTACACATATAACGCATTATTGCAATTTTGTTATGGCAGGTAATTTTTGACCCTGCAAAATGCGGACTTTTCCCCGCGTTTTCAATTTTCTCTCCAAATTTGAGATCATGTACGAATTTCTGCGAGCGCGCAACATCATGCATCTTTGAATAATTATTTTGAGGGCAAAATCATTGTAAACGCATGCTAAAACATTTGAAAAAACATTTTATGTTCACTTAAATATATCTTGTAGATTTGTTTAAGCAGCCTATATGTGGCAAGCATATTGGCCCCGAAGCTTAAGCTAAATATATTAGGCATCAGAATATCTATATTTATTTAAGGAATGTCATATGCGTTTTTTCAGTACACACTTTTGTAATATTCTACTGTTTTGTGTTATAAGTTAAACTCCTAGGTTAATTTCTCATCGCCAGCTTCTTACGGCTCAAATAATTTTGAAGAGAAGTTAATTTTTAAAAATTGATTCATTTGAAAGAGATAAGAATATTCAGCTCCGTCTTATAATGTATATCAATATGACATATGTCCGACTTTTAGTTAGTAATTCAAGAGTAAAACACATTGTACAAAGGTTAAGTCAAATCACTATTCCCATGCACAAATTGTCAAGAAGACTTTCTGCTTATCAGTAGCTTATGCTGCACCATAAGTCTGTGATATGCAACTTACAGATTTGTTGTAACGTACGTATTTTTTAGCATGTCAACATGAATATGCCTAAAACATTTGAAATTTTGTTTCAAAATATTAACAAAAATGTACTATAGATGGATATATGGGCAAATAATATAATTTACTTTAGTAGTATGGGCCAAGATAATATTTTTTTTCAAGTAATTTTTTTGCAAAATCATGCTTTTCATGGGTGATATAATTGCACGCAGAATAATGTAGATTGAGTGCACGCAAATGTACGCATTTTGGGTGAACGAAATAGAATTTAAAATGTGCGCAGAATCATTGATTATGGGGGATCAAAAATATATTCTCTTTTGTTATTTCCCAAATAGTTTTCCAGAAATACCGACCTCAGCTCAAACAAAGATGGCTCGTCATGAAGGAAATATGATATATTTAAACTGTTTATTTCCAGTGATAACGCATAGTCTAGTTTTAAGAAATCTTCGTGTTCCATTCCGCTCCCCGGACCAAGCCAGATTTTGTATCCGTGATCCACAACCTCTTTGAATGTTTGTGGATGAACAAGTTGCTTCACTATCGCTGCCATACTTAACAGATTGTTCCCATATAAACAGCCCAAAAACATGCAGCTCAAATAAATATACCAACATGTTGGCTTATTCAGATACTTTAGATGCTTTCCGATCAACAATATATTTTCTTTTGTGATATTACAAAATAACTTCATCCGTAACCCAAACGCTACAAACAGCCCAATTAAAACCCAGACATTCCAAAGAAATGGACTGTACCACAGAAGCAGGTTGTCTTCAAAATTTACATTGTATTTCACGTTGGTGCAAAAATGTACTACCATAAATGCAAATTGGGAAAACTTGAGCTGACCAAAAAAGGAATTCGGAAATCTTTCATAAGATGGGTAAGTAATACGGGGCAGAACATGCTTCTGATTGGAATATGGCTGAATTAATTGATATTTTATTAAATCCTGAAGGTTTATCTCGTGAAAATTAATTGTGAAGTTAAATGTTTGGGAAAGAGCGATTGACGTGAGTACACTTGACAGGCAGAGAGGTGAAATCTGCTTTAGTAAGTTGGTACACGCCAGAGGATCATTTTTATAATATTCAGCCCCTCCTTATAAGAATGCAACGTGTACGCCATAGTCATTTTTATAATTAGACATATGAAATTTTGGTACATTTCGTAATCCATATAATACTTCGGTAAACAATATTTTCCGCTTGCTTACTACATGTGCGTCTAATAAATTAATTGATGATACTTTGTCTTTTACAATATTTATAACAGTTTTCACACAAGGTGAAATTATAATCTGAAAATTGTTGGTTTCCTGCTCTAGATTTGGTAAATAGGCTTCACTGAACTTCAAAAATATCAATACTGTTGTCGATGGACTCACTATTTCAATAAATGTTTTCACTGTAGTTTGAATGTGACCAGATGACAATACCTTACTCAAAACTATGTTAGTTGTTCCTAAATTAGAATGATAGTTTGAAGGAACAGCAGCAAATGACGGAAATTGTGAACTTAGGATGTAATATGTAAAGGATGGGTGGTCTATAAATACTCGAAAATTATGCCAGTCAAGAGACTCAAAGCTATAAAAATAAACGTTAAGATTATTTGTTTCAAGGATTTGAGACATGTAGTTGCCTATGGTTATTTCTGGATCACCTGACTTTGTATCCAGGTTATATGCTGTGCAGATATTGATGCAATTAACTATAAAAATCACACTTTTTTGATACATGATTTATGTACACACAAATTGCGATTTTCTACCAATTTTTTAATGTAGAACTAACACTCCGGTTTCTACAACTCTAATGTTACATAACGGTCAATGCTGTAGAAACTGTTTAAAACCAATTAACTAGATTGAGTTGAGTGGATTTTTTGTACATACGAGAAGCTTATCATATATTTTAAAAGAACATTAATTATCAATGACTTCTTAACTATTAAGATTGTTTTAACAGACCCACTGTTTTTTCGGACATTTACACTTAGACATTACACACTTTTTCCAGTTTTCAAACTGCGTCAAAGTATCTTAATCTTCACAAAAGACATAGACATTTAGGTCACTTTTTCGGGCTCGTATCAGTCATTTTTTTGAGTTCGTTCCATGAAAACGGTCCCCTCCGCTAAAAGTATTTTCTTTTTTCGGATAATAAGTTGTGTTATAGAACAAGAGTCTAATCTGCATTATTTCTGTTCAGCAAGATTAATCCTTAGTCCAACAGTTGGATCTTGGGCGCCCCTTTAAGTGTAACTTGTAAGTTTTTTATAACTGCATACGATTTTTTATCTCACGCTTATTGGCACTTATGGACCCGCAGACCATTAAGTATTTTTAGTCATTCTATCATATCCTAAACCAAAACGATGAACCATGTAGAAAATTGGAATTTGGCCAAAAATCAGTGAAAAATTTATAAGGGTTTTTTGATTGGCTCGTGTCCAGAGTGGAAGCACGCGAGGTCCATTACTTATTGTCAGATATGTAGCCAGTTATATCCCCTATCTGTGCACAAATTTCCAAGGTTGTAAAATAACACCATACCGACATATAAAATTACAAAGTTCTTCTAAAATATATGATAAGCTCCTCGTATAAGTTTAGAATTGTTTGAATGAAAAGTATAGATTAGATTTGTAAAGAATCAAACTTGAATTTAACACTTTCCTAATAAAATACAAAGGATTAAACTTATAAAAAGCTCTTTTGTAATGGCTGGTTACTACACACCGCCACCCCTAATAACATACTTCTATTCAAGAAGTCTCTATACCAGTATTTCGTAATAAAAATTGGTGCTCCACTCTCACGCCACGTTCCAAAAATATCATTATGGAGAATCAACTTAATCACTATAATGAGGCTAAGAAGCCGTGTACAACACGTGCGGAGCAGAACGTCATCGTAATTGCAGTATGTAGGTAGGTAGTTAGGGGTAAGCAATTTCGGTATCATTGTACTTTTTCACATTTCTTTACAGTCATGTACTATAAACTTATCAAGTTGACAAAATTTCTGCCATTTGTTTACAAAGATTTCATTCCTAACATGTTGAATTCTTTTAAAGCAGTCAATTACTAATTTGTAGCGTTTATAATGTATATTCATATGTAATTTTCAACAAAATATAAACAAACATAACCTCGTTGGCCTTAATTGGTCAAGTCTAGATATATTTATTACAGGATACAATACCACAGTCAAACAAAAGAACCAAAGTAATTTAATAATTATTATATAACATAACCGTTTTCTTTATGTTTTTATGCAAGAAATTGAGCGTGTTGGATTTTTTGAATAGTATTATAATTCACATGTACCCTATAGTAATTTTATGAGTAAACAAGTAAATGTTTTTTCGTACATCACTTGCAATTGAAATATTATGTACACACAAAGTGTTACGGCTCGATCAAAAACATCAACCTAACCTCAAAAAGGCAAAGTGTGAACTCAAAATATTATAGGCAAAGAATGGCTGATTTTCAAAGATGTGCCATTTATCCCAGTCTAAGAAGTCAAAACTGTAAAAGTATACAATAAGATTTTTTGTTTTACAAATTTGAAATATACAATTGCTTCTGCTTACCTAAGAGGTACCTTCATTTGCATTAAAATCATATAATCATCAAATCGAATCATTATATTCCGAGCTTTGTTATTGCGAAGAGAGTTAAATTATGGACATAAGAGAATGCTGCATAATTCAGGATTAATTGCTACACAATTTTCCTGGTACAATGAGTGTAATAAATTTCGTAATGACACGCGTTAAATGAACCGTGGCACATATATCTTTAATACTCAATCGTAAAAATCCATGCAAACAAATGAAATGACAAACTCAAACCATTGTTCGCAGTAAAATTTAATGATTAAGAATTGTTCTGGACATATAATTTTGTGTGATTAGTATTCCGACTTCCAAAAATATTTGATTTTGTAAAATTCCACGCATTTATAACATGCCCGATATTCATAAACACTTTACAAAATTATTTAGAATTTAACGTCCACGAGTCAGTTGTTTTCAGAAGTTGAAAAGAATGCAAGGGAGTCTGATACTCTAATGGTTCTTTCTGGCCTCTTTTTCCTTCCTGGCTTTTTCATTTCTATTCGCAACCTCCAATTGAAATTCACCGGCGGTACTGCAACTAGCCTGAAAAAAGTTACATTTAAATTACTAGAGGGTTCTACTACAACGCTAATACAATTGACAATTACCATTTCAATAATCGTAAATAACTGTTAAAATTGTATTTCTAATAATGTAACTTACCAGACTTGAGGTCAACAAGTACGCGATAGTAAGCATAATTAACTGTACCAGTAACCTCATGTTGAAGGCCGAATGTCAGTGCTGGTTTCACTGGTACTGCGTGTAAGCAATGATCGATACAGCTAACGAATAAAGATTCAGGCAGGGAAGTTTTGCATGTTATAACCATCAGCCATCGAGAACAACATATCACACCAATCCCAGTATATCATGTAATAAATAATTTCAGACGACAATAGAAGATTAAATACGGTAATTTATCATAATTATCTCGTTATTGATAACGTGTCTAGCCATTATCACAGTAGAGTAAGATCATGTTTTACCTTACGAGGAACACTCACGTCGTGTTCATCGCGAAATGCCTTGATACTTTGCACAAATAAAACAGTCCATTGGGAATGCTATAAATCAATGACGACCTAAATATTTCCGACTTGAAAGAGAAACTTGTGTTTCCTGCCACCACCACCTTATCCACCATCTTAACAGTATTCAAAGATAGTGATTGTGAAAAGGAGATACGATGTACGTATATTTCAATCTGCACTAGCGCAGGGAGGGGGGGCAAAGGGGCTATGGCCCCCCCTGGGGTTTGGAAAGGAAGATTTTTTATTATTATTAGTTATAGAAAGTTATTTTTCCCCAAACTTTTGTGTAAAATGCGTCAAATGTGGTTTGAAAACCCAACTTTGTTCTGAATTTCCTTACAAACTTATCAAATATTGGTTTGGTTGCTAATTTTAGATACAAATGGCAAAATTCTCATAATATTTCAATATTAATCAACTGTAAGCGGCTTTACAAAGAAAAATGTGCTATCATTTTTGTACCAGCGTATTTAAAGCGTTTGTTATTCACAGTTTTTCCTCGAGTGTCCTTCAAATTGTAGAAAAAAATTCCATTAGAATTCTCTTAAAACTTTCAAAATTCGTTCAAATTTCCCTTAAAACTTTCTAAATTCGTTCAAATTTTCCTTAAATCTTTAAAATTTCTTTAAAATTGTCTTAAAAGTCTCAAAACTCCATTAAGATTTTCTTAAAAGTTCCAAAATTCCTTAAAAATTTCCCCAAAACTTTCAAAATTCCTTCAAATTTTCTTAAAACTCAAAATTCCATTTGAAATTTCCTTAAAACTTTCAAAATTCCTATTGACATTTCCTTAAAACTTTCAAAATTCCTTCCGATTTTTCGAAATTTTCGAATTATTCAAAAGTTCTGCTTAACTAAATCATCAAATAAAAAACTAGCATGTTTTAAAAAACTGTTCATGAAAATCGAAGGTTTTAAAACCAGGCTTCCTAACTCAATTAAAACTGTTGCCCCCCCTGGCCGGTGGGCTGGTTGCGCCAGTGTCAATCTGTACATATTCATCCAACCGTAGTTGGCAGCAATCCTCCAAATGTTCACCCACTTCAGTCGAATTGACGAAAGGCCTGGCCAAATCTTCCGGAATTGTCAAATGCTCCCTATCACCACATCTCCAATATCATTTTGCACTACATCCCTCAAAACATTTTACCGCCTTAAATGAATGTCCAACAAGTATGCATGCATTAATTCTATTTACATGCATCGGTAGAATATGCATTCAGGCCTTTTCCATTTACATCGTTTACCTTTAGATTTATCACCATAATATGCCGGATTAATCACCAATTCCCTATTTTCGGCTCTAAGGGCCAAAAACGGTAAATTAACAGCCGGTACCCTCCAAAATAAGGTGACGAAAACATTTAAGTATCCTCACTAATGGAATATCAAGTCTGGTTATTTTTTCAAGGACGAATACACTGCAGCAAATTACTACTAAACCAAACCAAATGCTCATAAAAGCACTAATCTTTTGAATATTGATGTAGTCTGGAGCTAAATAAATCAATTTTGGACCCTCCAGAACTTTATTATTTAGCATTGTACTCCATGTAGACCAATCATCCCATTGGGTAATTAATCCACCGTCAATCATCCGCTGAATTGAAACCATCATCCATTTGCGACATATGTTTACTTTCCATAACAGACACGAAGGAATTATGCGCTGCTTCGAAACAAAACAATCGAAACTTCTTTCCCCAGAATGGTCAATAAAATATTTCTTCACAAGTGATGAAATAGGTTTCTGACTCCAAAATCGCCCAAAAAGGCAATTTTATTATTTTGCAAATAGTTCTTCAAAAACACTGGCCTAAGTAAGCACAAGAAAATTATGCCAGTCTTTTGACTCCAAGTTATAAAAATACACAGTAAGATTATTCGTTTTGAGAATTTGAGAAATGTAGTTGCTTATGGTTTTTCCTGGATGACCCGTATTTACATCCACGTTATGTGCATTGCACATAGTGAGATAAGATAATATACAAATAAAACTTTTTAGGCACATAATTTGTGTTTCCACTATTTTTTTACCAACGGTGTAATTGTTCTACAAAGTTTGTTAATCTAGAAGCTAATCCTTCGGTTTGTTAAGCTCTAGCGGCCCATGGGGCTTACTGTTTTGAAAAATATTTAATGAAGCAATTAAACAAAATTTGGTGGATTTTTAGTACTTTGAGCGCTAGAGTTTAAGGTTCCAGTGCGTATTTATTTGAACAAGTAAGATTAAATTTTCTTGAAAAGGTCTAAAACTGCATTTTGCTAGGTTTTAATAAAATAACGTGAATTTAGTGTTCTTTTTTGGTAGCCTAACGATTTGTTTGAAAGCGTAGAAGAACTGGAGTTCGTATTCAGCTGGATTGATTACAAATAAATGTGATAGCTATATTTTAAAACCATGTTTTCAGTTTACGTGCCACTAAATTTAAATAATGTCCCTACAAACTACTTGAACACTGAAATTGATTCCAGTCAAGACAGAAACTGACTGAAGAACAACGGAGAAACTTATATAATCAGAAAGTTACTGATGAAATGGTTTATGAGTAAAAAGTATATGCAACTTTTTAATTTGCTTGTCATCATTAAAAACAAGTGGTCACGGGTAAATGTCATTTTGTGAAGCACAAAGCAGAAACTGATGGACAGTAATTTAAGCTAGTCGTGTAAAATGGAATTTTAAAGTTATTTGCAAGCAAGCAAGGGCCACATTTTACGTAAATACTTACCCAACACTACGTCAATAATGAATTTCAAGAGAGTAAAAACAATTTTTTTATAAATACTTCACTAAACGTGGCAATGAGATATGGATGAACGATAAGCGAATAAATTAAAACAAGTATTAGTTGAAGAGGGGTCTTACGAAATCTTAAAAATCATGCTAATTAATCTTTCCTAATATCCTTTAGTTCTTCGGAACTTAAAATTGCCCCTCCGGTTTCATAAATTCCAGTGACTAATGGCGTGCAGTCATTCCACCAATATTTACGAAAGAATCAGACAGTATTTATCTCAAATCAATCTAACGTAATTACAAGTATCGATATCAAGTCGCTTTCTTATATTTAAATGGAGAAATTGTACTTTCTTTGAAAAGGGTATAACAGACACGAACTTTTTCAGAAGCAATAATTTTTTATTTTATAACTTTCCTAGAACTATAAGTATTTAGGTAGTATATTTTGTAAAGGTTTATCTTTGGTCTCCGCTGATATACCAAATGACTACGTGTAATAAAAAATGGCATGTTTTTATTAAAGCTGATTTCGGATCATATACAAATGACCAAAATAAACTGTAATTATTACTTCCAGTCTTTTGGCGACTACTCATGTATTTTTAGTGATGTGTTAAGTAGACAATCACCAAGCACGTGTTTATCTGATAAGCCTTATTCTTTATATCCACTACATTTATATATATGCTGAGCTAATATACAATTAATAACTGACACGCAGGTAATCAACCCAAGTCTGGATATCCAAAAAACCTGTCTTAATGTGATGAATAAAATCGATGGATGTTACCCATGTGAAGTGCATTGGTGGTATCACATCATCCTCACTTCATCTTTACACTTTACTTCGTTGCATTCGCTTTCTTTTAGATGATGTTATTGCATAAAACCAAAAACTGTAAATATGTTTCAAACAAAATGTTGAAAATGAACAATAGTACTTGCAAACCTAAATAATTGAGTCTCGATGACTCACTCATTTTTAGCTGGTACTCTACTCTGTGATGTGTACAAAATATTGCTTACACCATGTCTCGACATGGTATAAGCATTTTCTCTAAGATGCTGGCTAAAACTTGCCTTGCACTTACTGTTGAATGACGGCATTCCACAAAAACAACTTAATTAAAAATCTTCTTTAGATTTTACTTACAAAATTGATTGGGCAGATTTATGAAAATGACTTTAAACTCATTACGGCTAAGTCAAATTGTAAGTGCGAAAACCTGCCAAAGGAATGGGTTGTATCTGTGTCCAGAAGCTTAAGTTATTTTTTGAAAAGTCCAGCTATCAATTCCTAATGCTGCAAATCGTGAAGAATGGTACATTTAAATTTGCGATTTCCAAATGACTTATTAATACTTACTATTTAAATACTTATTGTCTTTTTATAAATACCGTTATGGCTAATATTCTTTTTATGAAACGCTAATAGTGAAGTACATACAATTCTTTGTGGAAAGATATACATATGTACAAATGCAAACCTACTAACATATCCTAATCAGGGCAAGAAATTGTATAGAATAAGATTCATTTCATGATTATTCTGAGGCATGACTTCCTGCACCTTGCTTGTAAGTTTTTTAAATATCCGGACAAATTGGATAATATAAGTGGTAATTTTTTCCAGAATAAATACGCTGCTGGAAATTACTAGTAAACCCAACCCCATGCTCATAAAATCAACAATCTTTTCAATGTTGATGTAGTCCGGGTTTAAATAAATCAATTTCGGACCTTCGAACAATTTATTCTGCAGCATTGGACTCCATTCAGACCAATCTTGCCACTGAAAAATTAATCCAGCATTAATTATTCGCTGAATGGTTAGCATCATCGAATTCCGACTTGCGGGGTTAACCTTCCAAAATTCTTACGTGGGAGCTATGTGATGCCTCAAGACAAAACACTCGAAGCTTCCACCTCAGAATTTTCATTAAAATGTTTCTTTGCCTGTGCCGATATCGTTTCCTGATGCCCCAGATCATCCAGAAATGGGTACATGAGTGTCCAACGGATTCACCGATGACACTTTGTCTTCCACAATATTGATGACAACTTTGACCGACTGTAAAACCATAGTATCAGGAACTTTTGCTTTCTTTGCCTCTATGAATTTAGTTTGGCCGAATTTCATAAATACAAATGCTATCGTTGTTGGCTGTACAATTTCAATGCATGTACGCAATGTAACTTGAATGGAACTTGGTGTGTATATCGCGCTTAAAACTACGTTTCTAGTTCCTAAGGAATAGTGAAATTTTAAAGAAACGACAGGAAATGTCAAAAATTGTGAACTGAAAACATAATAAGTAAAATATTGGTTTCCACTGAACACGCACAAATTATGCCAGTCGAGGGGCCCAACCTTATAAAAGTAAACCTTTTGTTTCAAGAATTTGAGAAACATAATTTCTTATTTTTATTCTCGAATCTCCGGTTTTAATATCATTATAATATGCAACGCAAACATTGACGTATATAAGAACACATATAAGATGTTTTTTGTAAATGATTTGCACTTACAATAATGTGTACACACCAACTGTCGAAATGTGTTTTAAAATCTTCATATAAACTAGACGTAGTCCTTCAGGTTACTTAAGCACTAATGGCTCACGTGGGCTATTCCTTCTAACAGGTAAACATTTAGTAAACAGCAATGGGTTATTCTTTAATTATACGTGTCCAAATTACATTTAGATTATTGAATCGTATTTCTGGTTTTGTGCTGCTACAGACAACAACAATTCCTTTATTCACTATAACAATAAGCCCAGGCTAAGAATAAGAGTGCGTGCCCCACCTATCATCTTCGTGTAAAAACACAATCATAGGATTTACAAAATCTATAAGTTTGTATTATAAAGAGTTTGCTGTACAAAACAAATCTATTAGTATGGCGCCATATATCATATCATCAATAATATTCAAATTGCTATTTTTTACGCAACTACTTTATACATTACACCATACGACAATTCATATGTTTATTGTGTTTTACAATTTTACGCATTGCCAATCATTTACTTTGGGTTTTTTATTATAGTAATTGCTAGTCTTTGTCATCACATATAGTTGAAAATATTTTTATTTTTCAAAAAGTTCTTGGTGAATGTTTTAAAAATTTCAATAATGAATGTCGTTTATAATTGATCAAGAACTAAACATAACAGATCCACAATGTGAAGTTAAAAAAACTACAAATAAAATCGTTTTCCCGTTTCAAATTGCCATATAAAAATATCTAGATCCATTAAGCTTATTAATTTGAGAAAAAGCGAAGCAAAATCTGACTAAATCACAAATAAACGGTAGGGAAATAGGGAATTAGTTTGAATTGTATTTGAAGGAATTTAAGGAAATTTTATTTCAACATGTTTTATTCGCACACAGTGAAACATAGCACTTTCTGATTATTATTTAAGATAACGCCGCTTCTTCCACATTTATTTATGACATACATGACAACCCAGTTCATTAAATATCAGGACTACTGGTTACTGGTATACCAAATGTTGTTATTCTTTCATAAAAAAATACACTGCTGCAAATTACTAATAAACTAAACCAAATACTCATAAAAGCACCAATATTTTCAATGTTGATGTAGTCGGGGTTTAAATAAATCAATTTCGGACCTACCAACACTTTCCGTTGTAGCATTGTACTCCATTGCGACCAATCATCCCACTGGGTAATTAATCCACCATCAATCATTCGCTGAATTGACACCATAACCCATTTGCGACTTATCGTGTTAACTTTCCATAACTGACACGTAGGAATTATTCGTTGCTTCAAAACAAAACAATTGAAACCTTCACCCCCAGAATTTTCATTAAAATATTTCTTGACAAGTGCCGAAATAGGTTTTTGAGCCGCCAAATTGTCCAAAAATGCAATTTTGTTATTTCGCAAATAGCTTTCCAAAAGTATAGGCATCAGCTGCAACAAGGAGGGCTCGCCATGATAAAAATACGATATATTTAAGTTTTTCATTTCCAGTGATAACGAGTAGTCTAGTTTTAGAACATTTTCTTGCGACTCTCGGTTACCGGGACGGATCCAGATTTTGTAGCCATATTTCACAATATCCTTGAATGTTTGTGGCTGTGAAGGTTGTTTCACTATGACTACCATACTTAAGAGATTGTTTCCATAGAAACAGAACAAAAACATGCTGCTCAAAGATAAAAACCAACATGATGGCTTATTGAAGCGCTTCAAATATTCGATCATTAGCAATAAATTTTCATTTGTGGTACTATGTATTATTTTATCTCTAACTCAAGTGCTATGAGCAGCACAATTAGAATCCATACATTCCAGTCAAATGGACTGTACCAAAGAAGCAGGTTGTCTTCAAAACTCAAATCGTATTTCACATTGTCGCAAAAGTGCAGAACTAAAGATGTGAAGTCGGAAAACTTGAGCTGACCAAAAAATGAATATGGGAATGTTCTATAAGATGGAAAAACAACACGTGGCATCACATGCTGTTGCTTGGAATACGGCTTAAGTATTTGGAATCCAATGTAATTTTCAATGTTAACCTCGAGAAAATTAATGGTGATATTGAACGATTGGGAAAGAACTATTGATGACATTACACTAGACACGCAGTGTGGTGAAAGGTGCTGAACTAATTTTGTACATACGAGAGGATCTAGTTTTCCTAGCCTCCGAATATAATATTCAGCCCCTGCTAGTATAAACGCAACGGGTACCCCGAAGTGGTTTTTATGATGGAATTTATGAAACTTTGGAACATCACGTAATCCATATAATAGGTCTGTAAATATTATTGTCCGCATGTTTGCTGCGTGTGCGTCTAACAAATCAACTGATGATACTTTGTCGTTGACAATATTGATGATAATTTTGACACTTGGTGAAATTATAATATCACGAACGCCCGTTTTCTCACTGAACTTCAAAAATATAAACACTGTTGTTGTTGGATGTGTTATTTCAACAAATTTTTGCACTGCTGTTTGGATATGATCGTGTGAAAATATCTTGCTTAAAACTATGCTAGTTGTTCCTACATTATAATGAAAATTTGAAGAAACAAAAGAAAATGGGGTACTTTGTGAACTTAGGATGTAACACGTAAATGATTGCTGGTCAGTAAACACGCGAAAATTATGCCAGTCTTTTGACTCCAAGTTATAAAAATAGACAATAAGATTATTCGTTTTAAGGATTTGAGAAATGTAGTTGCCTATGGTTATTCCTGGATGACCCGTATTTGTATCCAGGTTATGTGCATTGCAGATAGTGAGATAAGAAAATAAACAGATAAAACTTGTTAGGTACATAATTTGTGTTTCCACTATTTCTTTTACAAAAAGTGTGATTGTTCTACAAAGTTTTTTAATCTAGAAGTTAAATATTCAGCTTCTTAAGCTCTAGTAGTCCATGGGGTTTACTGAATCAGTAAATATTTTAAAGAACCCATCAACTAAAAAATTGGCTGGACTTTTTGTGCTTTGAATTCTAGAATTCAGTGTTTCAATTCGAACGAGTAATGTTTAATTTCTTTGGAAGGAATAAAAACTAAGTTTGAACCGTTCCTAATAAACTACAATGGATTTAAATAATAAAAAGCTCGTTACATAATAACTGATTAGTACACATTGCTACCTCTTGCAGCAGCACATTTGCATTCAAAAAGTTCATATACCAGTAGTTAGTTTCAGCAACAAAAGTATGTGCTCTACCTTCTGCTGTACTCTAAAGATACATTACAAAGAAAGGACAAATTCACCAATTTATTTTTTGGAATAGCGGATTGTACACGATAAACCCTTACTTATTTTAGTTGAAGTTCTTCATACAGTAAAAAACCACTTATTTGGACAATTGAACTGCTATAAGCTAACTTTGAGTCCTCGTCAAGTATTTTGTTCACAATAAAAGCATGTGCGTCTAACAAATCCATTGACGAAAATCTGCCTTCTATAATATTGATGACTTATATAATGGCTGGTGAAACTATGTATGTTTTTTTGCAGGTTTTCATGTATTATACGTATATATTGAATCTCGAAATTTCATATATATAAATACATACTGAAGTTCCTGGATGTACTATTTCAATATATCTATGCATTTTTGATTGGATGTGACTAGGAGATAGTATTTTGCTCAAAACTACATCGGTTGTTTCTAAAATATAATGAGAGTTTAAATAGACAACAAGAATAGGCAGATATTCTAAACTGAATACATAATAGGTAAAATGTTACTGAGCCAATCAAACTTTATGCCAATCGAGGGGCTCAAAGCTATGAAAGTATGGGATATTTTTTTAAGAATTTGAAAAAAAAGATGTTATGATAACACCAGGTTGGCTTGTATTTCTAGCATAATATTGCCCGAGGCATATATTGAGACAGGAAAATCAATGGTGTTTTTTACATGATTTGCAGTATTGTATTAACACAAATAAAAAGCTTCACGTGGTAATTTGTTTACGTTTTTATTTTTTATTCAAAAGTTAACCATCTATTTTTGTAAACTCTAATGACACTCAACACGTCGTGGCACCCATATTTGAAAAAAAAACTCAAAAGTTCCTTGAGAAGAGTAAAATGCTACCACAAGCAATACACTTTCATTCAAGAGGCCATTATAACAATATTTGTAGTCAGAAGTAAAAGTTTGTACTCCAGTTACACTCCACGTACCAGAATTAGAAGACTGAAAGTGGACAAAATCGCATGATTGGTGTTCTAAATAGTTTATTTTGCAAAATGGAGCAGTCATTACAAGACGCTTGTTATATAATTAACTTAATTGCGGAAGGTTATACAGTTGACACTTAAAAACTTTCTAAATAAATACTATACTCTCTCTTGAATTTAATTTTGTTACCTAATTTTACTCAATTAACCATGTTTAACAGCTAGTTTACAGAAGCTTTTATTTTAGATAAATATTTAAAGCCTCCATAATACACACACACTTAACTGTTCTTTTGCAGTACGTGTTTCAAGCGATTTAAGTATTTAAGAGATCCCAATTTTAGAATTGACAAAGTTTAAGGTACGAGTTATGGCTGCACATAAACTAAAAACATTGAAACGGAATCGAGATTACTGGAGATAAGACAAGGGTGCCTCATAGAAATGAGGGGATATAATTAAACACAGGTAATTGAAATATTGATTAAAAACGTAATATCAGAAGCTAGGCTTGAATGCTCGTATCCCAATGTATTCCAATATATGTAATCGTCGTCACTTATAACTGTGTAACAACTCAGTCATAAGCCCCAGTTTGTCATGGTTGCTCAAGGCACTTCATTTCTCACAAATGCTTTTTCTGTCCTGTGAATACGCAGCACCCACTTTGGCAACAGTGACTTAAACATCTCCCGAAACTTTATGCTCCAAAATGCGTAAAATACTGGATTCATACTGCTGTTTGACAAGGCAAGCAATTTTGCCAAAGGATACAAGATCGCTTTTTCCAAGTAGCCCACTTTCTTTATAAGTTTTTGCTTTGTTGCAAGAACGTATAATGGAAGCCAACAGAGTAAAAACGCAAGTGTCACAATTCCCAGCATTTTGCGAACACTCTGGCGAGATTTGCGATGCATTCTGTCAATGCGAGTAGTAGAAGCAGATTCCTCTGGAACTTTTCGTTTGGATATATTCCACCAAATAATGACGTTTGAAATGAAGATGAGATTCAGCGGGAAACAAAAGAAGATAAACAGCATAACAACAAAATAGATATTTTCATACTCCCACTTTGCAATGCATAATGGAGTCCCATCCACTTTAGTTACATAGTGAAACACTGCCAAGGGAATGGTTAGTGTGATTGCCAAAGTCCATATCAGACAAGTTGTAAATAAAGTTTGTCGCTTGGAAAGTCCTCTAGGTGGCACTTGGGGACGACAGATTGCTTTGCATCTGAAATATAATATTTATAATGTTAATGTTACAGTGAAGACGTCTATAAACATATGATACTTCTGTTGAGGAATGTAACGTGTATTTTTTAAATTTTTTTTGGTCGTGTATTTAAAATGTATGGAGAACCAAAAAGGCGGCAAATACACTTCTCAACAGAAGCATTTTGCATTACCAGCCGAGTCCACTGTATTAATGTTAAAATAAGTTCTACATTATCACTCCCTATTAAGGAGATAAAACACGTGATTACTATTATGACCAACCAACCTGTCAAGTGAAATTGCAGCCAAAGAGTACGCTGAGGCGCATATAGAAAGCCACTCCATGTACCGTACAACTTTGCACATTACGGATCCCAGCACCCAAGCTTAAAAAATATCAAAATAAATTTTTTCGAAGTCCAAAATTTCTTAAAATTATGTTTATCTAGCGATATGAGTTCTAAATTGCATAATTTGAGCTTACGTTTGAAAATATCGTAACCGAGTTCAACTAGAACGCAGAATATTATCAGGAGCAAATCAACCACAGCCAAGTTTACAATGAACATGTTGGTTACTGTCCTCATCTGCGGCCGTTTTATAAATACAAGGATCACCATGCTGTTTCCAACAAATCCAATAAGAAATATAAGCGTGTACGCCACAATTAAAGTGATAGTCCATCCTAAACTGTATTTGAGATAACGTTCATCAAATACTGCCCAGAAGGTGTCCTCCACATTGGACCAATTTATTCCTAGACGATCGGACTCATTTAAACTTTCAGTCACTGGTTTACTACCAGTGTCCTCAGAATATTCCACAGTGAAAGAATCATAATCTGTTTCTAAGCTATGATTGGGTAATAAATTATCAGTCTCATATTTCACTTCCATAGTTCCATATTTTGCGCTGTATTAGTAAAAAATAACTTTATTATTAAAATATTCTGAGGAATTCCTGCATCTCAATTGGGACTATTGATTACGTAAATTTCCTTTAAAATTAGATTTAAACTTCCAGGGTCTATAAATTTCTCACAACTTCAATAAAATTGATTTGACTAATTATTTTTAGTCAATTTGGATTATTGGTTGTTTTGGTAGAACACCGACATGCAATAACTTGCATGTAGCACTGATAAGTTTTTTATCACAGAAAAATAATTATGTTTTCAGCTCAAGCAAGATTATCCTCACCACCACCACTTCAGACAAAAGGGAACTGAAGCTTTTCAAGATGATAGTAGTAAACCAGTGAGGTGGCGTGTTTGGTATCGCATCTCACATCATTTTTTTGGTATTTACGGATGCATATCACAACAGAATAGCCATCATATGATAAGTACTGTTATTTGTTGATGAAGCTACATGCAACTTTATCGATTGGACTTTTCGTGTATAACCATTTAAATAATTTGGTGGAATGTGTATAGTCAATTCACTAGGTGTATAAGCAAAGAATAATATTCTCTCTCACTCTTGAGTTGTTTGGAATCTAAAACCAGTTTATTATTCATTCTTGTCTGATATTGGCTTCTAGATCAGTTTAATGCTTCGGCTTTAGCGAAATGGTGTTATTTTTTGTTGATGCTTTTCGCTCGGCTCATATTAATTTTAATAGCTTACTCATTTCCTTCTTTTTTCATCCAACTTGTTTTCATTAAACATGTGTAACCACGAAATGGGTGTGTTCTCTACTGGTTTGAGTGGATTCCCATGGGAAATTTTTCGGAGTAACTTTACCTAGTCAAAGGATGCCATAAACATGCAACTACATCATGATTATGATTGTGACAGCAGAAGAAGGAGAATGTTAGGTAATACCTATATGTATTATGCCTTCAATTCCTGCAGTACAAAACATAATTTTTAATAGACTTGCATTGCACGTACTCTTATCACCTGTGAGTGCAGATCCGTGAGCTTAGATTTAATTGATTTTTCATAAACCAGCTTTGCTACCTTTCTTTGCTTTTGGTTAAAAACCAAGTTTGATGCCTATCAACAAAAATACCTAAATACGACTTCAAGCGAACAACCACACTTTTCTCAAATGAACTTTATGGAATAAAGTGATGAGTTTTTATTTCTTGTTTATTCACAAGGAGTAAATTCATTGTTGAACAATCACCACAAGATGAACTGTGCTTAAATTAGGATTTGCACTGGAGAAAAATCTAATGAAAGCGCAGTGAGCACATATGAAATTAAAAAATCGAAGGGTGCAAAACAATTATGACGAAAAATAAATTACATAATGCAGGAAATTTAAACAAGCATTCATCCAGAGAGATACTTGTACCTGCACCCATTCATGCCTGGTTATGTTTGAAAATATACAAAAACATGATAATAAAATACGGCTTATAATCGTTTACCTCTAAAACCAGTTCGGTCTGTCATGAAGTAAAGTAGTTTAAGTTAAGTATGTAATTTATTAGTACGACTTAAAGTGATGCAAAATAAAAGTCTTAATTGCAAATAGATGGTAGAGAAATAGCGATTAAATTTGAATGGTATTTAAAGTGATATAAGAAATTATCTCGATTTAAAATTTTGCCCCAAATTACTTAAATGCCATTGCTAAAATATATGGATTTGTGTGGTCTCCTGAATCATTGCAGAAGTGTGCTCGATTTGTATACATTATTTATAGCGGAACATGAGCTTTCAAAAGAATATTACTTTTGAGGGTTCAAGCTAACAAATTTTATTTACCACACTTAATTCACACATTGTGCAATATAAAGAGTTATATTCTGAATAATATTTAAGAATGTGCAGCTTATTATGAACTTATTTATGACATACACGGCAAACCAGCCCTTTAAATATCCGGTTTAATGGGATAAAAAATCTGGTTATTTTGTCAACAACAAAAACACTGCTACAAATTACTAGTAAACCGAACCAAATGCTCATAAAAGCACCAATCTTTTCAATGTTGATGTAGTCTTGGTTAAAAAAAGTCAATTTCGGACCCTCCAACACTTTACCATTTAGCATTGAAGCCCATTGTGTCCAATCGTCCGACTTGGTATTTAACCCAGCATCAATCATTCGCTGGAAGGATACCATCATCCATTTGCGACTAACGGTGTTTACCTTCCACAGCTCATACGTAGGAATTATGCGCTGCTCCAAGACAAAACAACCGTAACCTTTTTCCCCAGATTTGTCATTAAAATATTTCTTGACCAGGGCCGATATCAGTTTCTGACGCGACATGTCATCCATAATTGCAATTTTGTTATTTCTCAAATAGTTTTCCAGAAAGACCGGTCTCAGCCCCAACAACGAGGGCTCATCATGATGAAAATATGATATATTTAAGTTTTCAATTTCAATTGATAACGAGTAGTTCAGTTTTGTTACTGATAAGCTAAATCCAAAGTAGAATAGTGAAACAGAAGCCAACTATAATTTTCTTTTGTTCCCGTTTGAGCTTTCTTTCGTTTTGAGATACAACCTGTGACGATGGTGCTTTAAGGTTTGTCTCAGTATTTACAATCGTTTCTGTTCGAATAAAAAATGGAATAGTGCCAAATATTTGTTGAATTTTTAGGTGAAGCGCCCAAAACTTTAGAATGTTTTCTTGAATCAGCATTGCAAAATATGTATCTATGCTGTGTTTTACTGAGTTCTTAAAACTTGACAAGTGAAGAAGTAGGTTGTGGTCGAACCAAACAGAACAACTTGAATGCGGAGGTAGGATAAAAATCAAATGAAATAATAATATTTAATTGTTGAATTAGACTACCTGCCCAAAAATATACATAGTTTGTAGTTGGTAGAAAGAGCAAAGTTTGTAATGTCATACCAGAATCTTATTTATTCTAGAATATGAATTTAACTTAAATTTAGCTTCAAACTTAAATTCTAGAGGCCCAGTACACCGTAACAATTACAACTTGAAATTCTCTGCCCATTCCAAATTTAAATTTCGAAAGATTAACAGTTCATTCATGAACCATTCTTGCTTCTTATTGTAGTCATTGCTCCTGTTGACATACGGTGAGTGCATAAGATGAAGTGAGACGAAGTTTCCGGTGGAGATTTAGGTGCAAGCAAAGCACCATTTGATATCGTTTCTCTAAACTCGTTGTTTTTCACAAATGTTTTTTCTGCCCTGTGAATACAAGCCACCCACTTAGGTAACAAAGATTTAAACATTTCCCAAAACTTTATGCTCAAAAATGCATACAACACAGGATTCATACTGCTGTTAGAGAAAGCAAGCAGTTTTGACAACGGATGTAAAATGTTTTTCTCCCAGTGGCTCACTTTCAGTACGAATTTTTCTTTTGTGGAAAATACGTAGAGTGGAAGCCAACAGAGCAAAAAGGCAAGTGTCACAATTCCCAGCATTTTGCGCACACTCTGTCGAGATTCGCGATGCATTCTGTGGATGCGAGATGCAGAAGCAGATTCTTCTGGAACTTTCCTTTTAGATATATTCCACCAAAGAATGATGTTTGAAATGAAAATGATGTTTAGGGGAAAACAGAAGAAGAGAAAGAGCATAACAATAAAATAGTAGATGTTTTCGTACTCCCACACGTAAAAGCATAATGGGATGCCATTAACAATAAATACATCGCGAAACACAACCAGGGGAATATTCAATGTAATTGCAAAAGTCCATATCAGGCAAATTGCAAATATAGCTTGCTGCTTGGAAAATCCTCTTGGTGGCACTTGAGGGCGATAGAT
>JAQIXX010002225.1:0-26049 GCA_034700605.1 Willowsia nigromaculata
TTTTACGGCTTATTTTAAGAACAATAGACGGGATTAGTTGTCGAGATAGTCAACACTCGGCGTATTCCAGTTTACCAGGGATCCTAGTGGACCCTTCATAGTATGATGGCAGTAATTATAATATAATAATTCTGATCTTTTATGTATACCTCAACCAGTTCAATATATTATGGTCTAGTGCTTATTTCTTAATTTCCAATGCAAAGTTTGGAAGCAAGACACATAACGTTATAGAACTTAATTTTTAAAAGTGCTAGTTCATGAGTCATTACATTATGTGTTGGCTGACGCTTGTATAGGAACTTATATTTACATAAAGTACCTAATATTAATTGATTTGATTAAGAACTTGCCTCGAAAAATAATTTATCTCCTTTTATATCTAAACGATGATGGCAATATGAGCCTACTTTTCATTAGTGATAAACTCTTTTTTACAATAATTGCAGCAAAATGACAATGAACAATAATCTCGTTGGTTTTGAGAATGAAGCGATGGGTTGAACATCAGGAAAATATTAATGTTCTTCTCAGATCTAACAATTTGCAGGTATATTTTTTTTGCATCGGACATAAATTCCTAGTTATTGTAGAAAAAATTGCCGTTGCACTTTCGAACATATTTATATATTCACGAACACGAGTCGCAGAGTAACAAGTAATATACATACCAATCATCTTACATCTATAAAAGACAATCATTATGCGTATGACTGGTCGGTTATTAGGATAAACTCTTGCAACTACTGTCGTTCCATACCAAAATTTGTAAAAATGCCAATAGAAAAAAACGTTAACAATTTTAGAACCGGAAAAGTAGAGGTGGCCTACTGGAATTAGAGATGTGTTAGCTGCTACTTAGCAGTTCCAGAGGGACGAATGTCATTTTGACCTGACTGAAATTTTCACTGCTGTCGTAAGTAAGTATTTATTTTGCATCTACAACAGTTTATGATCGTTAGTAGAACAACCAGCAACAATTTTGTAATATTTGTTCGGGAAAGTAAAGTTTACGCAGAAAAAGACAAACTTCGTGAATGACATTCTTTGAAGCCCTACGCCCTCCACTTTACATTGTCGTTGTTTTACCATCATCAGTCTAGGAGAACGAAGAAAATATCTTGAAACACTGT
This sequence comes from Willowsia nigromaculata, assembly GCA_034700605.1. Taxonomy (NCBI): domain Eukaryota; kingdom Metazoa; phylum Arthropoda; class Collembola; order Entomobryomorpha; family Entomobryidae; genus Willowsia; species Willowsia nigromaculata. Next base: position 1,134 of record JAQIXX010002225.1, read on the forward strand.
AGTTGCACTTTCGTGTACGTGAGCGCGTATTATTATTGTGTAGCATATCGCATAAAAGACATTTATGGAGAAAGCGGTTTGTCCAGATACTATCAAGAACGCAAATCTGCATTGAAATAGGTTCTTTGCAGACGCTGCTGCTGTGCTGAGTCGTCTCAAGATATCAAAAGAATCCTAGAAAACACGCGGTGTCTGAACAAGAAAAACTCTTATGTATTAGAGCCGTGGGAATTGTATTCTTGGGGTTACCTAAAATCTAGGCCTGCAAAAACAACAGGCGACTTTAGTTGGACATTTAAAAGAACGCTACACAGTACGTATGATGCATATTTTGTTGTCTCCTTCTAGCACACTTACAAAGCATGAGTTTAAAACTTTTACTACTTATATTTATAACCGTCTCCAAAACACAAAAATCTTTATTTCTCCCAGCTAAACTACTAAGAAGAGTACTGCTGAGAATAAGATGCAAAATGTGCCTTCGTACAACTAGTACTTCAAAGATGTCTTTTCTCTCACTGCTTTGCAAATAACGCACAAAAACATGAATGGATTAAGTATTTAGAGAAGTAGCATAAAGAGAGCAACGAAGGAGCAGTGACCAGCGATAAATTGAGGAGGCACGCACTCTTCCTGCAAAATACATACGGGTGGAATCACTGGAATCAAGACAAAATGAAATGTCTTTAAGCAAACTGGCTACGTCTCTAATAGTTATCTCAGGCCAAGCAAGCCTATATCAACTCATTCTATTCATACTTTCTTTTGTTGCAGTGCAGTTACGACTAGCTATTAAGAATAGCTATAAAATGATATGAATGAACTTAGAAAGGGAAACTGTCCTCTAAGAAATTTATATTGTATTACCCCGATATTGTTTTGGCTTTATAAAATACAAGTAGTTTTGGACTCTCAGAGGAAGGAGATATATAATGCATGCCACTTGCTTTTAACTTTTCGCTTGTTGTTGGGAGTTCTGAAAAACAAAAAGTAGTAGAAGTTAAAATGGGATTATAACAACAGCCATTACCATTATGGATAATCGTACACACAGATCTTTTAAATGGACCAACATTTTGTTATCAGGAAGATGCTGCTGACTTTATCTTTCTACAGGACAGAAACTGAGGAAACTTCCATAATAAATTCGATGGAGCGTTGATAAGAATCTGTAATAGAAGCGTAGATTTTTCATACAGTAACCGTAACCTTCTAAAGTTGAAAGGGCAGTAAAAGTTAAAGGAGCACTAGGCTTTAATTGCATATTAATCAAGATGTAAGACAGTAATAGTTTTAAAAAGTTTGTTTGTGCGTAAATGCAATTCGGTGGCTGCTAGCCCTGCCTAGCTATCCCATTTTCGTACGTAGTTTTCGTCAAGTTGCTAATTGCTAATCTCTTTTTGCATGAAAAATGGTAAGTACGATGTCAATATTTTTTGCAAATCATAGCATTCCTTCAGACCATACAAAATCTTGACATATCAATCTTGACAAATATGCGATGTTAACGATGGAAAAATTTCTACATTTTGCTACCTGTAGACTTAAAAATACGATTGGTCTTACCTACAATGGTTCTGCAAATACCGCTGATATCTTATCAAATTTTTCTCCACACGACAAGCAATAATATGCATTTAAAAAATCAGGATATTTCTATGTTCGGAAGATGAAGATAATACAGACAAAGTTTGAATTTACATTGAAAACAAGTTGGCATTTACGCTGTATCTAATAAATAATGTAGAAATGTGAATTACGACAAACATTCAAACATTACTCTGTGAATTATGCATCACAACTCGTTCATCTTCTTGAATTTCAATCAAGGAAACTCTTTAATTCAAAATTCAAATATCTCAGTTTTCATCTAACACTTTTGGAGTTCTAAAAAGTCTCATTCATGCATGTTTCATATTTTTAAGGAAAATGATTTCCAAAATCATATCAGAATGGATTTGCATAAAGCTAACTCGTCCTGTTGTACTAAAAGTGCATATTGTAAAAAAGAAAGGATAAAGATATTATTTCAGCTTCACTGTCCATTTTTATCACTCATTTTTATGTTGAGCTACTACTTGTTATAGATGAATGAATACAAAAATAAATCAACTCCTGTCATTCAGCTTTAAAACTCATTTCCTCAGTCCTGGATCTGAGATAAATTAATTAATCATAAAGATCGACTTCCCGCTACCGATGTGAAGAGTACAACTCCACGTAAAAACACAACACTAGTTGGCAAGCGATTTTCGAACCGCTAGACGCTAACTTCTGCCCGCGACATATTTTTCAATCTGTGCATCCCTAAACCGGGTTTTTTATCCTAATCTTTTACGTTAACGTTGAATTTGAAAGTTTACAATATAGTGAATGGTTTTTGCTACTCATAGTGCGTACATGAAAATGTAGAAGAACCTCTAGTGAGAAACCTCCCGTGTTGGTCTGCTTATTGACTGATCCAGTAATCTAGCGAATTTAATTATTTGTTGGTTAGTTAGAAAGTAGATTTTATATGGAAGTTTTATATAGGGTTGAAGTCTTAGCTAGCAGCCCATGAATTTACAATTTTGCACCCAGACTTTAAGTTAGATTACTTAGATATCGCAATCGCAGAATTTAATCTGTTGAAAAACAATAGCACGTTAAATAAATTCAATAGTCAATGCTCAATCAGTGAATATGTATTGGTGTAGTTAGTGGAGAACATCATTTTTTCAACATCAGTGAATAATCAGACAATCTTGTCATCAGTTCAGAAGGGATTTTGACATAAATGTTCATACATGAACATAAGTATTCACCATATTTGCTAATGGAGATTCTGCCAATAAAAATAATTACGACTATCGGATTTTTACTTGTAACTGGTATGTGTACACGTATTCAATTGTAATGCATTACTATTTATATTGTACTTATTGTATGCATTTATTTATATATAATGTTAATGTTGCAGTAAAATCTTTAAAATCATGGGCTAGCCTTTTTAAATCGGCAAATCTTTTTTTTCCAAAGTGCATCCAAGTACGAGCCTAACCTGCTTCAAATGCACCTCAAGGGACCATAGGGAAGGCTGCGCGACCGTGGATTCCACAGTCCTTATCCAACCATGTACCTCTGGCGAAGTTTGTGCAAAAATAGTCAGCTACCTGAAGGGATATGATGACTCAAAGTCGGCTCGAAGTAAGTGATATTCGTATTAAGTCATGGAATTAGAAAAGCTTTACATTTATCTAGATGACTATAATTATGAACAAGCTCAGTTCGAATCGAAGATCTAATTAAAATATAAAACAATTTACAGTTTATGGAGTTCGCGTTATCAGGGATTGCGTCCCGTACGATATCAGTCTAGGTCCTATCAACGAGTGCTTTAATATTTCAAGTCGAGGACCTATTCCCACCTTACGATGTCTATGTAATGATACGGATTTATGCAACAACAGTAGGCAGCAAGTTTTAGTAGATGTCAAACAACATGTGAAACTTTTGTTCATTTGTTTTTCCTTACTTCTATTCATTAACAATATCTTCATCATTATTTAATCCAGATTGTCGATTATGCTGTGAAAATGTGTCATAAAGTTTTGTGAAGTATGAGTGGTTTTGTGATGAATGGAAAGACTAGCTTGACTAGCACATCTATGACATGTTGTCGCAAATAAAATCTATCAAATTTTACTTAAAAATGTGAAAGTTTCAAGTGTTTTGTTTACATTTATTAAATATTATGTTTCATCCTCCACTAATGTGTGTCTAATCCAAATTTTTTGCATGCTGTTGTCACTTGCAATTGTAAGGCTGTCGAGTACATTGGGGCAATATGAGATATTTAATCATTAATTAATTATTGAACTCATCTACAATTAAACATAACCCTTTGATAAGACAGGCCAAGCACATTGGAAGGTAGATCAAGTCTTTATCAAGTAGGAAACAACGCAACCTGTTGTGGAATTATGTGTTTCAGATTTGTGCAAATATTGCAACTGTAAAACCCCACACTACTGACAGCAATCCGAAAATTGCATGCAGGCATTTTACTTTAATTTTAAGATTCAACTGTGCCAAGCTTTCTCAGATCAAACAATTCTGCAAGAGTGCAAGCATGAAATAATTGCAGAAAAAAGCTATTTTTTGGCAGCAAACAATCAAATTACCGAACAGACAACAACGCATTTCCTGCACTTCCTTTCTGCGTACCTATCTGCATGTCCTCTTTTCTTGCAGCGCAGAAGATCCCCGGCACAAAAAGAATCATATGGTGAGTAATAAAAACAAGGAGCATGTGATGCCTCTGTTTTCCTTCTATTCTTCTCTATGCGAGCATTACACAAGTTGAATGTTTTGATTCGGGTGGGTGGTCCAGTGAGCAGAACAACTATTCTCCTTGTTTTTTTACAGATGGTGTGACTCAATTAATTCATTCTAACTCTGACAGAATAACTTGTTTATTTATTTGGGTTAGTGTTTATAGTTTTATTGATAGATATCTGATAATCTGGATGTGTATTGAGCATTGACATTACTCATTTTAGTCCGTACACTTCCATTAAAAGTGTTCGCAAGTTGTTATGTTGTTGTAGGATAATATGAAATGAATGATTGGATGGAGGTGGAACTGGAATTGTACTTTCAATTTAAGTGTTTGTAGTGCATCAATAGATTGTAGATTTGTGATTCATCCGCAGATCAGCGAAACCGCACATATTGTTGGAAGGTAGGCATCCAAACTGTGGATCTGATTGAAACTTATTCATTATCCAACATCATGTAAATATTTTTGTGAATTTAATTCTGAGCCACTCTATTGTACTTGTTTGAGTAGCTGATATTTTTTCCACAATCTATATAGGATATAGACTGTGATAAAAAGTAAAACTATCTCTCTGAGCTGAAATTTGACGAACATTAGTGCAAAACCAGTTTCTATTATTGTGGTTTGATTATGAGCCCATATAAATGCTAGTCATTGGGCAATTGTAGTTTCTTCTTGCTCCTCCATTTTCATGACATAATCATTTCATTTCCATCTTGATGAGTATTGCTAATTTATTAAACCTTGAAAGCGTGCAGAGTGCAGCGGTAGTATTTGTGTTCAGAACAGTGAGCCTTCAACTTCATTGCTCGTGATTAGTTCTACTCACAGACTCACAGGTAGAGATTAACGAATTTGTATGAAATTATGCCGAATGGGAAATTAAGTCAGTTAAACTAACTTGAAAACCACAAAACCACAAATGAGGTGGCCACGATAGTTGGAATCGTTTGATTAAATCGATAGCTGGGAGTTTATATGCACATGCATGAAATACACGCAAATAAATGTATCGATATAATCAAGTCACAATTAGTACTTCCGAAATTCTATGTTGTAATTTTGAATGAGCAATATTCATTGTCGTTATTGAAGCTTCTAAACCGATCGGCATACAGTTGACAGTATATTGAATTCAAAATATATATTTTTGCCGTTTCCTGAATAGTGTCCTAAATAGTAAATAGTTTTTATGTAGCATAACATTATTTGGGATTGCTACAAAATTAACATTTGTGTTCTATTTCATGTTTTCACACAGACATAATTAACTGGAAGAAGATTTCCCAAGAAGATTTTACGGAGATTTTCAACAAGGTATTTTCATTAACAGCCTTTTAAATTGAGATCATGAGTTCATCTTTTCACTCTAACTGTGCCACTCACTCAACTCATCTTTGTTTTTTGTTTTGTTATCCACCATACTCTAGGAAGCCTGTTTGAAAAGAGTGGACAATTTGATACGTTGTCAACGTACTGCTGCCAAAAAACTTGTAGGAAGAATCCTAGACTTCAATACCTTTCCTTTACTCCCAAACGGCTCGGGACCTGTAACTTGTACAACTATAAGAAGACTGCTGACACCCAAAATGAACATGAATGAACCTGGATGAATTTCAATTTTCATTTTTACACCGGCCGTTTGCCACAAAACTGGTTTACCAGCAGCTAGTGGCCATAACATCTTTCGAAAATGGTGTTCGAAAGCATTGTTGTAGATTTACTTAATCGCCTTTTAGGCGACTACTTTGAAAATTTGGATACATCTCAGTTGAAATTGGGAATCTGGGGAGGTATTTTTTTCTAAACAATATCGTTTGATTAACAGCAATAATATAATTATTAGTTATTACAGGTTCACAAAATTCAAAATATCCATTCCATATTTTAGGCGATGTTGTGCTTCATAACCTTGTCCTTAGAAATTCAGCACTAGATGACCTGGACGTGCCTTTTAAAGTTGTGGTTGGAAAACTTGGTAAGTTTTCTCCTCTTAAACTAAGATGTCCTTTTGTTGAATAGATTTTTCGTGAACGTACTTGTATATGCGTATTTTATTGCATAATTCACACTATTTTGACCAGGTACATTAACTGTGAAAATTCCCTGGCAAAGCTTATACACTGCACCTGTTGAATTAAACCTAAAGGACCTTCTACTCTTGGTTGCTCCATCGTATTCTGTCAAATATGACGCTGTTGCTGAAGAAAAAGCGGCCGAATATGCCAAAAAGAAGGAAATTGAACGTATCGACGAAATACGAAGAAAGGAACAAGCAAAAAAATCTGGTACGTGTTGCTTTTCATATTTAAGTATTAATTAAGTACTATTATATGTATAATTAAGTAATTATTGTTACAAATATGAATGATTCACTATGATTATGTCGTTCCACTTTCAGGTGAAGGAAAAGCTCAGGCAGATGATACATTCACTGAGAAATTAGTAACCCAGATTATCAAGAATGTTCAAATCAAGATTGAGACCATTCATATACGATACGAAGATGATGTGACAAAACCAAACAGTCCCTTTGGCTTTGGTGTCACCTTGAAGAGTCTTGATGTTGAAACAACTGATAGTAATTGGACACCTACAGTTCTAACCGATGCTGCGCTGACTTTCAACAAAGTATGAATTTTTCAAATATTATTTTCTTGAATTCAGTGTTTAGAATGATTTCCGATAGAAAGTAATTTTTTAACAAAGTACTCTTTGTCAGAAGCTATGAAATTTAGCTCATATACAATCGTTTTTTATTTCTTATCTCATTTATACTTAATCTCATTTGTTTGCAGTTAGCCAGACTTGAAGGCTTGTCAGCTTACTGGAATTCACAAAGTGAGCTTGTGCAGACTGCAAGTTCTAAACCTGTAGATATGCTGGCCAGGCTGAAGGAATTCGTTGTCTCTGATGAAGTTAAAGTAACTCATGGTAAGTATGACACTTTACAAAATCTTTAAAAGTGTCATTTGAAATCGTTGATATGCATGGATGTAAAATTTCTGAATGTATATATGCAGTACTCGGTCCTATCAACTCGACCGCAAAGCTGACGCTTACTCCTAGTCCTGATAGAGGAAGTACACCATTCTCGAAACCCAAATTTTGGATTGATGTAATAATGGAGGAGCTGGCGTTGGGTTAGATAGATTTTTTAAATTCAACGGATGAACTTGTCTTACAGGACGATTTTTGGTTTTCTTTTTGTCTGACCAATTTTTTGACTTTTTAGGAATGACAAATTTACAGTTTTTGGATTTGGTTGAGCTGGCAGAAGGAATAGATTTTATGTTTCGAGCCCAGCTGTACAGAAAGTACCGCCCACGGTTTAAGGAACATCAAGGTCATTACAAGGATTGGTTCGTAACACTTATCAATATCGTTAAAAAATTAATAATGTCAGGGTTGAAAGTGTTTTGTGAAAATCATCAAAGTTTATTTGGATGTACAGGTGGAAATATGCTTATCAATGTATCGTAGAAGAAGATATAAGACGGAGACGGAACAACTGGGACTGGAATCATATGAAGAGACACCGAAACCTATGCAAAACATATGCAAACGTAAGTGACCCTGCAATCAGTTTCACTTTATAAACTCCTGATAAATATGTTTTGGTTGTAATGTAACATAAACAAAGTTGTTTTATTATTTTTAGGCGTATTATCAAAAATTGACTCAAGCAAAGCTCAAAGCAGAAGTTACTAACACGTTGAATCACTGTGAGAAGCAGTTGGACATTTTTAACATAACTTTAGTGCGAAAACAAGTTGAAATGAAAATAGAAAAGGAAGGAAAACGAAGAGATGCTGAACAGCAGCAAAAAGCGGGCGGTGGATGGTTTTCAGGATGGGGACTGTTTTCGGGTGGCTCAGCCCCACAGGCGTCAACTGATTTGACGATGAATGAAATTCTGGGAAAGGTGGAAGAAGCATTAACTACGGATGAAAAATCGAAGCTATACTCAGCGATAGATTATACTGAAAACGCTCTCCCATTAGACTATCCAGAAACATACGAAGAGTATTATTTAAGCTTTAAATTAGTAAAGTTATCCACTACAATCAAGGAATTCAAAACTCGTGATCACGGCGGAAAAAAGATTTTGGATTTACAAATCGACAACGTTCAGGCAGAGTAAGGAAAAACAGTTCTTCAGTTTCAAATTTTAAATGCACACTTAGGCCGTAGATTATTCATTTGTTGAATTTTTGCTAACTTCCTCAAGAGTGAAGACGCGGCCGGTGAAAAATGGAATGAGAGTTATACTGACTTTGGATGCTCTGACAGCCGTTGGGTTTCAAAATAAACTTAATTCACCCCCACCAGCGATTGTGACGTCTAAACTAATTGAAGATGGATCAAGTTTAATCAAGGTTGAGTATGAGAGCAACCCGCTGACCTCTAATGCTGATCAAACGATCAAGGTCCGGGGAAAGGCCATTGAAGTAGTTTTCGACAGTAAAACGATATCGAAGCTGGTACACTGCTTTACAGTTCCACAAGATGCAAAATTGGTCAGGTGTGAACTCAACTAATAGCTCAGTGATTTTAAATTGTACTTACAATAGTTGTTACTGTAATGGTCCGATTATTCTCTGAACCATTTTTTGAAAATTTCAGATTGCAAGAAGCTGCTGCATCAACCCTTAATGAGTGGAAAGAACAATCAGCAGCAGGTCTTACGTATATGTTAGATACAAGAGGCGAAGTTGAAGTTGATATCCATCTTTTGGCTCCTTACTTTCTCATTCCTCAAAATGGAGTGCTAACGCCGTAAGATAAAGCAATTTTAAAGTCTCTAAAGTTGGTTTGGTTCGAGATACTAAATCTTGATGTTTGTCCACAGAGAAAGCGCAGTTTTAGTAACTGATTTGGGAGAAATTAGCGTAAAAAGTAAGCCCAGAGAGAAGAACTGGAGCAAGGAAAAAATCAACAGCTTCCGAAGGGGTTTTGAAAATGAAGAACAGTACTTAAAAGCAATGATGAAATTGGCATATGACTGTTTCATAATAGAGCTTACAGATTTCCAGGTATTGATCTAAAGGCTTGTGGCGAAAAGAATAAAAATTCAAAGTGTCATCATGTAATTTTGTAAATCCATTTTAGGTGCTTATTGCACTACCAAATGAAGACTATTACGCTGCAATGGCAAAGACACCTCCTGCGGAGAACAAGACTTTACCAAAATCCCTGATTTGTGCAAAATCCTTCCTTGTTACACTGGAGCAATCTATGCTTCAGGATGACCCAAGATTTCCTCGTCTTCAATTACACGCAAGCCTACCATTACTCGATTTTGATATTACGGAATATAGGCTTTTGGAGATACTGAAGCTACTTATTACTCTACCACCAACTTTTGCGGAAAGCGACGATTCAGCGGCTCCTGGCGGAGGACTACATACAGTAATTAAACATGATCTAAGGAATTATATTCAAAATTCAAGCCTTTGAGCTAGGTATAACGCAATGATCGTTTTCTTTGTAGATTTCTGAAAATCCTGCGATTGCAGAATCCTATGCCCTTTCAAAACTTGCATACGGAGATGGTTCTCTGGAAAAGAGGGAGAAAAAAATTGTCGAGTTTATTGAACTGCTGATGAAGTTTACAGTAGATGGTAAGAGAAAATCAATACTTCCCCAATTGTACTGGTGACGATGATTTATTTGCCTAATTTTTATTCTTGGAATATTTTCCATAGCTGTTAAAATTCGCCTCACCCGAAAGTATCGGGAAACAGAAGTGCCTTTGATGGATTTTGAAATGAACCATCTGCAGTTGCGACTTCAAAGTAAATCATACAGCACTGCCATTGATGTTGGTATTGGTGGGTTAACGGTTTGTGCCTTACAAAATACGATACCTCACCAGGAAGGACCACTCTACCTTCTGAAGACGCCAATGTCTGAAGGAAGCGACAAATATTTGCTAAAAATGCACATGTTTTCGGTAATTTAATCATAAATTTTTGCTATATTATTTGGTGGAGTCGAAAAGTACTAACAGAATTTAATGATTTCTTCTTACATTTTGTTAGATATTACCAAATTGTCCTCCCCAATTCGCCGGCAAGGTAAAGCAGTCAATAAAGGCAGACATTTCATCACTAGATGTCATTCTTCACCAGGAAGCTATTGGATCCGTGATGAGTTTAATTGAAAGAGTAACAAAATCCATGGAGGAAGCTTCAAAGACTCATGATAGTCAGCATGCAGATACAATATCTATTCGCTCTGCTTCCTCAACTGAAAGTACTCGAAAAAAGACGCGATCATCCAATACGCAACGTAAGTTTAAGTTCACACAAACGAATATCAACCCTTCTTATTAATAGAATTAAGAGTAGGACATAATCATTAATATTTTTCAAATCCAAAAACAGTTTCAAAACTTGAAGCAAGAAGAAGAGCCGTTGCCAAAAAACACAACGACCCGAAAGATATTTTGCTCCAGATCGATGCAAAGATGGAATCCCTTACCGTTCAAATGTCTTACGAGAAGAAAAACTTGATCAAAGCCGTTTTGAGCTCAATGGATTTCTCCATGATTCAGAAAACTGGAAAAATGTCAATCATGTTGGAATTGACCAACCTACATGTGAGGAACATGGACCCTCATACATTGTATAAAGATGTAAGTAACCTTGAATGCTTAAATTAAAAAATTATTACTTTTATCAAGACTGTGGTCTTAACAAGATTTTTTTCCCAACAGATAATATCGGTGAATGAAGACAGAGTGGTTTATATCAAAGTCATGATGTTTGACGAAGGTAGTAGTGGTAAAAACTTCTACGATATGGATAAACACGACATGTCTGTGCGAATTGAAACGGGAAGTCCTAAAATTGTTTACATAAGCCCATTTGTTGATGAAGTTTTGGTTAGTAATTATAAATGTTTGTTTCGTTGCAATTGTAAATTTTAAAAGTTCATAGGCTAAAGTATATTTATATTTTTGTGCAGAATTTTATAACCAAGCTTGGAACAACGAGAGAAGCAATGTATGAAGCGTCGGCAGCAGCTGCTGCAGCTGCGAAGGAAAATGTGGAGCAGGCAGTCTCGGCATCAAGTAGAATATTATTGGATATAAGTCTAAAAGCTCCATTGGTAATTGTTCCAAGAAATGAATCAACCCCTCATGGATTTCTTGCTGATTTGGGACACTTGACATTGAAAAATCAATTTTCAAAGAAGAAGATTGATGAAACAGAGACGTTTATCATAATTGACAGAATGGAAATTAACTTGATGAACATTAAAGTCTCCAGGTATGTATAAGTAAAGCAATTCCATCAAAGGCACAGTATACATGGATTTACAATTCAATGTCATTTTTGTCATTTGTAGAGTATTCTTTGACAAAAAATTACAAAATTTGAAATCCGAAGTACTGATGTTAGAGCCAGTTAACTGTAAGTTGTGGATCGACAGAAATATGAGTGCCGATTGGTATCACAAAATACCAGTGTTTGCCGTTAAAGGAACGATCAGAGCAGCGACAGTAAGAATTTAATTTGTAAATCATAATCACCAGTAAATGGAATAATATGATTTATCTTTTCACTTCTTAATTCGATTATATATTCCAATTCCAACCTTTAGATGAGGATGAGCAACGAGGATTACGATATAATGTTGGGGTGTATTTTCGAAAACATCATTGCACCCACTCAATCATCATTGGAGGCAGCAGCAGCTAATCAAGCGAAACCTGGTGCACCAGGTAAAAGGAAGTCAAAAACAAAAGGTACGTTTCAGTTTTGTGTTTTCTATCATTGTATCATGTAGGTGGTATTTACTCATCAATCTGCAAACTAGTAAGCTATACTAATGAAGGGTTCGTTGACTGTTTTTTAGCCGTGGACACTTCTCAAAAAGACAGTATGAGAACTTTGGTGTCAGCAGTATCATCGAAAGCTGAAGTGTTCATTGAAATGCAGACATATCTCATGATTCCCTCGTTAAAATTTGTAATGTATCAGCAAGGCGTTTTCAAGTTGGTACGTAGGTTTTACTACACATCGTTAGTTTTAATTCTAATGTAAGCAATGAAACAATTCAATACATTAGAGAACTTCCAAAATTGTATTTGCAATGATTTTTAGGAAGAAAAAGATGGTGTTGTTGAGCGTGATGACGCGGCTGCCTTCGCCAGTGTTGCTGTCCAAAATGTCAGTCTTAACTTTGAAAGCTTTAACGATCAGAGCATGATCTGTCCAATAGTAAGTATTGAATCATTTTTGGATGAAATTATGAACTGGAAAAGTATTAATTGATTCTCATTCAGCTGGCCTACAATGTATATACGTGTATTTTTTCAGAAAATAGAAAACGTCTCTCTGCTGGATATTCGTCCAGGTACAAGAGCGATAAAAAGTTTGATTCAAAGGAAACTAGATGATAGCAGCAGTTCCATTTCCAATGGCATTGAACCGATTTTCAAGTTCAACTATAAATCCTCAGAGGCGACTGGAACTACAAGTAAAAATGAAAATTTGATTTTAGTGCTACTCCAATCTATAAATTTATGCATTGTTATGCAATATTTTTTCTTTTTGATTTATTTCAGTGGAAATAGAAACTACCAGTTTAACGCTTGTTCTTGCGTTAGATTATCTCTTGCAAATATTGGCGTTTTTTCAAACAACTGGGCCTGCTGCTGAATTGCCTAAGCAAGACGTTTCCCTTCGGCTGGAGCCTACTTCAATTGCTGGTGCGATTCCCAAAGATTTACTTGTTATACAAGCAAACGTGTTTACCATGGATGAATTAAAATACGTTGATTTGTTTGATGTGTAGTTGATCCGGCCCCTGCGAGGGAAATTACTGCAGGAAAGCCTACGGATGCTGTGCCTGAAAATGCACCCACCAGCGAAACTTATAACGCTTTTTATAACTTTTCTTCCACCGAAATCATTCTTGTAGAGACAATGGAAAGACTGGACACGAAGGCCCTATTGTTAAACGTAAATGATCTTTGCATCGATGATTTTGGTTTCTTCATTCTTTGTTTTGTTTTACAAACTTTTTTATGATTTGTATGTAGTGCGAGGTGGTTTTCAAGCAGACCGATGCTGAAGGAAAGTCGAATTTTATGGGAACTATAAGTAACTTAAAATTGACGTCTTGCATTTATGACCCGGCTGTGAGAGAAAGCTCAGCGGCTGAGGTAATTGAATCAATAGCACCTTTTAGACACTACGGCTAATTTAATGAAAACTAATCTGTATACGGTTAATTTCCTTATTGCAGGTTATAAGTCCAATGTCTGTAACTGTCGTGTGGAATTGTTCGCAAATAACTGGATCGTTGATCGATGTTAATATTTCGAACATTTTCGTCCGATTAACCGCCGGCACTATTGAGCTACTTACCAAAATTTTTGGCTCGATAGGAGCGGCTGCAACTACTGCCGTAGAGGAGAAGGAACCTGAAAATTACTCTGATGCGTGGGATACAAAAGACGTAGCTAGTCAAGAATTTTGGTTTCTTCGACCAGGTAATATCAATAATATCATTGTACGAATGTGCAAGTAAATGTTATTTTTCAACTCAATTATCGACTTTTTTTACAATCAATCAATAACAGACGCATGGTACGAAGTCGGTCAAGATGCCCTTGCTTTTGATGACAAACCGTCAGTACAGCAATATGCGGAAGATCTAGAAACTAATGAGAGGTTGGTCTTGGAATCTGGTGCCATTGTATTCACATTCGAGACTGGAAGCGGGAACATTACAATGCCACTCATGTTGATAGAAACTGATATAGATTTGCAAATCTTCGACTGGTCCAAGCATGTAAGTATAAACATGATATCCAAACTGCTAAATTGGTCTTCTTTCTTTAACCGATCATTGTAACTTGGCAGATGAAAGTTGCTGGACGAATGAAATTGGAAGCAGCTTACTACAATGCAATGTTTGGTCTTTGGGAGTTCCTTATCGAACCAGTTGAGACTCGTCATCACGGTAGAGTGGCTCATCAACCATGGGAAGTTCTATTTGAGTACATCGTTGGACCTAACAATGCCTCTCCCGCTTCAACTCCCACTAACACGATAAGCCCCACCACTACACAAGTGGTTTTGCAGTCCAACGTAAGTTTATTCGCCTAATTCACAGTACATATGCACAGTTATGCGAGCTCTACATAACATTTAAATCTTAATCAAAACTTGCGACATACATTATCATATTTTTCTGTGTTTTACAGGATGTTTTGGAACTAACTGTTACGAAAACAGCCCTTAATGCCATCAATATTATCAGCGAAGATTTTTCATCTGCCGTAAAGGAGCTTGTTTCGCAACGAGAAGTATCGACAGCTCCATACAGCATAGTTAACCATACAGGAATGGATCTAAAACTCTACCTTAAAGAAAAAGGAAAACCAGGACCATTTTTGTTAATTAAAAATGGAATGGAGTATGAGGAAGTTATCCTTAAACACGGTACGTTCATCAATCTGGGTCTTTTTGAGGACACAGATTTGACTAGACATCACACATCCGTGCTACGAGAGCAAGAAGGAAAGGCAGATCGCTTACTAACAATTGAAATCCCCGAGGTGGAGTTTAAAAGCTCGATTCCTGTGAATCGTTCTGCGAAACGGTACTTTCCTCTTAAGGGATTCGTGGATCATGGTCATCATGGATTGATCTGCGATATTGGTGTAAAGGATTGTTCTAAAGTAGTTACGCTCCGGGGTGTTGTGCAAGTGATAAATGATTTGGAGGTTCCAGTAGATGTTTACTACATGGCAGATGGAAAGACGGCAAAACTTGCTGGTACAGCTCGTCCGGATAACTTTTTCAATCTACCTATTCCATGTACTTACACGGATAGCTGTGCTTTATTTTTTGCACCAGAAGGGTAAGAAGTGGCACTCTGGTTTAAAGATATATAATAATGACACGCATTGTCATCTGTAACTTGATTTTTATTGTATGTTTTAAATTTTAATTTAGCTACACTGTGACAAGTCAGCCATTTAAATGGGATGATGTATTCAGGGAAATACAGGTTGTGAAGCAATTAAGTACTTGTAATCGAAAAGCGGGCCATGATGACTTCCATATTCGTGTAAGTTTATGAATGATAAAATTATATTATAAAAGGATAACATTTTCTCATGGAACTTTAAAAAATGATTAATATTTGCTTTGTAGGTGGTGGGAATGGCAAAGCAAGCACTTCACGAGTGTTCAAATCGCAAGAATATTGCCAGTCAGTGCTGTTTTATATACTTGAAGCCACCTGTTATGCTGGACAATCTACTCCCGACACCGCTAGGCTATTACATTGACCAACGTGAGCACAGGATAAAAATCGCCGAACGAGGAAGTGTCATTCAAATTACCAACTTGATTGTTGGTAAAGATGACACTTATCACTTGTATTTAAAGGTATGTATTATTTGCAAGCATTGTGAATTGCTGTACGCTAGCTCACTCATAATAATTTACGTGTTCTTTGGTAATTTTATGATCAACCAATTTTTATATTTTTATTAGATTCCAAATTATAATAATCAATCATGGAAGTGTGAAGTGACTATCAATCAGTCAACCCCGGATATATCGCCTTGGTCGTTTATGTCTGAAGAAAACTCTCATGAGACCGTTACATTGGGGGTACATCGAGAAATCACAAATGATGAAGTATTGCTACACGTTTATTGTCCATTTTGGATGATAAATCGAACAGGACTTACCCTATTTTACAAGGTTTAGCAACACAAATGTTTCAATTTCCAATTCCATGTTGGTTGGATGGAACTTTTTTTCATAACTTATTTTTTTAAATATTAGGGTGACGGCCGCGATAACACGTCTGTTTGTCATCCTAAGGACACAGACACTCCAGTCATGTTTTCATTTACAGGGAAAGCATTTTTCTCAAAGAAAGCTGCAAATGTGAGAGTAAAGGATTTGCAAATCACCAATGCTAGTGGTACAACAGACTGGTCGGAAAAGTTTTTACTTGATGCTGCTGGAAGTGCTGGTTCAGTTACCTGTAAATCTCCGTTGCAGACCTTCCAGGTTAGAGCGAATTTAACAGTTGGACCATCGTAGGATTTTACAATTAATTGCAAATTCAATTTTTATACTGTTTAATAGATTGGTGTGGAAATTCAAATGAGTAGCTGGGGTTTGACTCGATACGTCATTTTCACTCCGCGATTTTACCTTTCAAATCAATGTCCATACAGTGTTTATGTAATTGAAGTTGAAAGACCTGATGATGAAATAGAAGTTCCAAGTAAAAAATGTGTTCCATTTTGGCCCAAGAGTCCGACCCCGCATCTTAAGGCTGCAGTCAAGATTTTGAAGAGGCGTAATGAAAGCCAACCATTTCGGTACGACTTGGTTGAGCACACATTACTGCAGTTGTCAAATGAGGTAAGCCTAATGTACATATAACCGCATCTGCGCAAAAATCATTTCTTCCCTGTTGGTTGAGATAATAATTTTCCATTTGTTTGGGTTTTTCTAGTACGGCGGTCTTCATGTTGATATCTGCTTGACAGAGTCGAAAACATCTATACTTTTCGATAAATTTGTAATTGGACAAGCTCCTGTTCTTCTTATTAATAAGTATAATAACTTGGCAATTGAATTTACTGAGCGTGAAAGTTCAGAAATTTCGTAAGTCAGAATATATTGAGATTAATTTGAAACATTTTCAGACCTACTATCAAAATCAACTAATCAATTTGCCACTTTAGGTTGTTACCTCCTGGACATTGTCAGTATTTCACTTGGAGAAATCCTCTGGGTTCAAGAATGTTGGAATGGTGGCCAGATGGAAAACGGGATACTAAAAAATTCCGTCAACAAAACAATTTACTGATGGTACAGGAAGAAAAGCTTTAGCTTGGTATATAACCTTCAGTTCTTCGAATGTTTAATTCATTATTTGATGTACGATAGGATGGATGTGGGGAATTCGAGATGGATGGAACAAAGAAGGGAGATCGAACAGAATTCTACTGGATATCATTTTTAGATGGGTCGCAGCGGTGCCTCCTGTTCATTGAGGATCCGGCTGTTGTTCAGATGTTACAAACACGTGAAGTCGAAGTCTCAATTTCAGAATATACTGTACTCCTTCATGGTCTTGGATTATCATTAGTCGATAACGAAAACTTGAAGGAAGTCATGTACATGAGAATAGCAAGGTATAATCTAGGAGTCTCTTGATTTTCCTTCCAAATTCAGTTTTTATAATTTTAAATGAAACTACATGTTATTTGACTGTACTTTAGTTCTGAAATTGTATGGGAACAATGCAAAGACGGAAAACGAAAGAGATTCAAGCCACTATCACATGATGACTCCAAAGCGGTTGAGGCAGCCTATCAAAATTACTTGAACCATAAAGCTATTTCGAAAACGGTCAAGTCCTTAATTCAGTTTGATTCTGGTTTGGAGGTAAGCAAAAACTTTTTCAAATCTGAAAACAATTATTCAATATTATAACCTACATGATACATGACTCACTCATTATTGGAATTAGGTGGATTTTTATCTCATGCGTGCCATTAAGCCGCATTCTGCGACTATCAGGAGATGTTTTCAAACTGGTGTGTGGCTGAGTTATAAAACACTGCCACATTCAACTCAAATTCATGCTAAACTACACAGAATTCAGATAGATAATCAACTCCCTGATAGCATCTTCCGTGTAGTTTTGGCTCCCATTAAACCTCCCAAGACCGTCATCCATCTTGGTATGTGCATCAGTGCATCATTGATTGTTCCATCCAACAAGTTATTGCATTTGCAAGATTTTTAAACAATAATTTATATTTGATGATTTACGCAGATACCGCACCAAAGCCCTTTGTGGAAATTAGTATAATGCAAAGAACTAGTTCCCACTCTTTTATAGTGCAGTACAAGTACTTCAAGATTCTTGTACAGGAGTTTCTTGTCAAAGTCGATATTCAATTTGTCAATGCCTTGGTGGAGCTTTTTGTGGGCAACGCCATCACCGTTGATGAATGGGTTAGATACACAATTTTTATGTAGTTTATGATGAATATTTTGGGGTTAGTGTTTCATTCAATGCTTTTTGTTATTTACAGAAAGATAAATACCTCAAGGAATACGACGAAGCTTGCTTGTCACTTGATGATTTTTTCGCACGCCAAATTGTTGCACAAGGTCAAAAACACTTTTATGACTACCTCCATTTTTCACCACTAAAGGTAATTAACTATCAGTGTCCAAAAAAGAGACTAGTTACTTTCATGATAAATTGTGAGCGATTAATTTTAGTAAAATCGCATTTTGTTTGGCTTACAGATTCATCTAAGCTTTTCAATGTTGGGATCCACAAACATTTCGAATCACGTATTAAAATTGATTATTGCTAGTCTTGGAGTCACCTTAACTGAAATTCATGATGTTATATTCAAGTAAGTAAAAATGAAAGCCTTATTCAGGTTGCGAGCATTGATATACTCAAATAGATGATGGATCGTTGGTTGCGACAATACCGGGACATATCCTAACGTTGGTTTTTAATCATTTTTATCAGGTTGGCTTGCTTTGAGCTTCATCACACTTTCCTGTCTTCCGACCAGCTTCAATCTGAGGTTTCATCGCATTATATATCTCAAGGTCTCCGGCAGTTCTATGTTCTTGTTTTTGGACTCGATGTGATTGGAAATCCTTATGGCCTCGCTATGGGTGTTGCAAAAGGAGTGGAAGCTTTTTTCTATGAACCATTTCATGTAATTATATCATTTTATGTTCATTCTATAATTGCTAGTTTTGTTCCAAGTTCCAATGCCTAAAATTCTACAAACTGGTGTATCTTAGGGTGCTATTCAAGGTCCCGGGGAGTTTGCAGAAGGTGTAGCGTTGGGAGTGAAGTCTCTTCTTGGAGGTACCATTGGTGGTACTGCTGGAGCATTTTCAAAAATTACGGGCACCATTGGTAAAGGTATTGCTGCTTTGACTTTTGATGATGACTACCAAAAGAAGCGACGAGAAAATCTTCAGAATAGAGGAGATGCTGCCGAAGGCTTTGCAAGATCTGGAAAGGGTCTAGTTATGGTAAACCGATTTACATATAACTTGATTATGGATAATTGTCAATGCGTGTATTAACTTTTCAATCTTTTACGTAGGGTTTTTACGAAGGATTCACTGGAGTTGTTAACAAACCCATCGAAGGTTGTAAACAAGAAGGCACTTTTGGGTTCTTCAAGGGTGCTTTGAAAGGTACCATGGGTTTGATTGCAAGACCTGCTGCTGGGGTTGTAGACTTTGCCAGTGGCTCGTTCGATGCGGTTAAAAAGTAGGTTGCTCATATCTGTTAAGTTCATAATGTGCTTATGGTATATGAAAATTTTAATGCGCATCGGTTTTTGCTGTCATCTTAGGGCCACGTCTGCAGTTGAGGACGTAAGAAGGCTAAGACCGCCAAGGTATATTCCTGCGGACACAATCTTGCAACCTTATGTATGTCACGAGGCAGAAGGTGTACAGTTGTTAAGTGTAAGTCACGATAATTCACCCGAAGATGAGTTTGATGTTAAACTTGAGCTCAAAACTTCGATGTTTAATATTCATGACTCAGATGTTTAATGACAGTTGAAAATTTTATTGCACAAAAAGTGCTTTCAAACAATCTTTCACCTTTAGATATTTTAAAATGCGTAGTTTGTTTATAATGATACACTGTGTTCATTCATGTTCCAAATGTACCTTTTTGATGACAAATAAAACCGTACTTATACAGGAATTGGAAAAAGGAAAGTATGCAACTACGGACAATTACGTTGCGCATGCTCTGATTAATCCACATGGGATATACGTTCTCCTTGTGACTAATAGGCGAATTCTGTATTTGAAGCGCGACGAACTTTTTGGCTCGTGGGCGGTAAGGATTTATTATCTAACGCTTTTTATACTTTTGTTGAACCTGCTACTCATTATTTAAACTTCCTTTACAATTATCTTGAGTTGCCTCACCGCATCGCTGATTTTCGATTTAATTTAGACGGAATGGAACCACATTTGGGAGGACTTTTCAAGTCCCCCTGAGATTGTGGAGCGCGGATTGCTCTTTCATCTGAAGCAAGAAATGGTGAAAAAAATTGTTTATTTCAAAATAGCGAAATCCAAGCAGCTATTGGTGCCAATCTACAGTGCAGAAGTTGCAACGGTAAATAATTTTACAAAAACAAATTATGTACTTCTTGCAAAAATTTTGGTCGCTCCAGCTTTTTGACAATAACGATACCTCCATTGCCACTAGTTGCGTTGCATGTCCTTGTAGTTGCCTTAATTCCAAAAATTCGAATGCAACAATGGCAAATACTAATATTTATGTGGTGTTATTATTATGTATTGGTGTAACAGCGAAACTCTTCTTACATTTCGCAGTGGTTAGTTAGTAAAATAGAAGAGGCAATGAGGATTGAAACTGGGATGGCATGGAGTGACGGAGCGTTGATTGGAGCCTCTGGAGGAGGAGGAGATGCGGCTGTTTGAAAACATGATACCTTATTCATTATTGAACACATAGCACTGAATTCTTGATATATTCTTGAACAGCAAACTGGACGCGATCCTGGCGTCAATCTTTTTTCTATTCCAATCCGACATTTACGTTTCCTATTAGGTATAGTCTGTTAGCTTCTTATATGAAATCTTTGCTGTGATAGAATCTCTAAATAAGAAGATGAATACATATATATTTATGTGAATATTTTGCGTGTTTTTTTTTGGCTTTTGTTTAACATGTCTAAATGTGGTAGTTTTGCATTTATATGAAATTCTAAATTGGCTTATCTCGTAAAATTAAGAGAATGTTTATATTGACGAATGAGCATGATCCCGGCATGATGTGCATATTATTATGTTTATTGATAATTTATTAAGAGCTTAATAAAACGGGTTGATTTTTTTGAATGTTTAATGCTTTTCGTTATGTGTAAAAATATATAGATTATGATAAATTCATCGTTGTTATTTTTCTTTATTCATAAACCATCAAAGTAAGCTGCTGAGTGACTCAACAATCATGACATAATGATAAACTATTCATCGGTAGATTCGGCGAGAATTCAAGGTCAAGTTTACCTATTTTTGCATAATTTTAAAGAATAACAATTAATGAATAAAATTATAGAGTTGTTCATCCACTCATAAAATATTAATAGTTTGGTTCACTCGATTCTCAGTCTAGCGCTAAACGTTTTGTAGTTTTGTTACGGCCTATAACAAACTAATAAGTAATCTTTCAATCAAAATCAAATGCAGTCATACATGAGATTCTAAAATAATTATACATCATACACTAAATACATCTAGACATTAAACGGTTCACAGCATTCAACAACAAAACTTTCATCAAGGGTGACAAATTGACAGCTTATTATGTACATCGGCTACTACTTTTACTGATTTCATACAATCTTTCACTCAAAACATACCACTACCACACAAACAAAGTTGTAATAATGAAAAACAAGATAATATGATTTACTAATGTGTGTGATGATACTTGGTTCGTTACAAAAATTGGTATAATACTTGAGTGATGAGGCGGGTATCACGATTTCGCCTGCATACGTAATTATTTTGAAGCAGTAGGTAATTTATTAAGTCTTTATGATTAAGGCATATTTTAACGATATTTTTAAATAGCCGTGTTTACAACTCGCTGGGTTTTATGTGACCGTTAGACTCAATGTCGTAACTCTGCAATTAAAAAAGTTATATTAGTCATCAGTGTGCATGAATTCATTTTTTAAATGTAAAATATTATGCATGATTTATAATTTCTTTATTAACTAACTTTAAAGCTAGGGTTATCGTAGGAGGACTCTGACTTTCTGTCGTTAATTGGAGCTTTGGCTTGATTTTGCTTCTTGATGAGAATCATGAGAAGAGCAATGATCCCTAAAATGGACATTGCGGCGACTATCGCCAGTGCTACTAAAGCTCCGTAGTATGAAGACGTCTGTGGCAGTTCTGGTTTTGACTCTAGTGTTTCTAAAATGTGTATAACAAAATAAAAGTAGTTAATTGATAGGAAGGCAGGAGGATATGAACGACTAAATACAAAGGTTTAAGACATAAGTTATGAGACGCACCTTGTTCAGACTTTTCAGGTGAAGGTAACTTGCCAGCTTTCGTCAACACATCAATGACATTGGATCGTTTCTTCTTACCATTTGTCAAGAAGGCTTCCAACCATATTGTGTACCTTGAAGAAAAAATTCAAAATAATATTATAAATATTGTATTTTATGTGCTTGCAATGTTCCTTAAAATATCAGTATTGTATATTAAAATATGTCTTATGATGCCCCGATTTACTTTGTTCCTGGTCTAAGATCAGATAAAGTTGGTCGCTTGCTTGTCTCCGATTTTGGAACTTTGAAATAGCTCTTATGTTCATCTTTGTCAGTGTCACTTGAGTAGAAGACTTCATAAATGTTAACGTATTTATCCTCTGGTGGAGGCACTCCAGCAACTCTAAGCTCAACTGTGCTTTCTGAAACTTTTCCAGGACTTAAAGCAACATCGAAAGCATACTGATCCTCTTCGTAGTCTGTCTTAATGAAGATAGGCTTTTCCGATTTTAGAACTGTTTTTTGGTCAGTGTGGAATGGGAGGAAGAGAAGATTGACTTCGTAGTCCTTGTTGGGCTTCAAATCGGTGAGTTCATACTCCGTTACTGAACGATGAATTAAGGGAGTTGTGGAATACACCTGCAAATTTTCGCATAGGAGAGAGTGCAATTAAACATTTTCAATGTCTCAAGATTTTGTGCATATCATATCATGTTGCCAACTCGGCTTACCTTATCGTTACTCTCCTTGTATGCTATTTGTACACCATCAACTAGGTTCTCGTACGCATCAATTTTCTTCCAGTGTAGCCTCACAGATCTACTTCCAGAAGAAGCCAACTGAAGTTCAGGATCGACAAGAATCTCAGGAGGTAAAGTTGTCGTTGGAACGGCTACAGATAAGAAGACAATTTAGACATAAGACGAATTCAATCATGCTAAACAAGTTGTAGTTAATTTAATGATGAGAGGAATTTCATATACATGGAGCTGGTGTTCGAACAAGAAGTACATCACTGGTAGGCTGGAATTGGGCCATTACAGCAACTCTGATTTGCATATGGTAGTCCGTGTCTGGTTCCAAGGATGTCAGGAAAAGTTGAAGATGAGTGTTATCAATGAGATCTTCCGCCTGTTGGAACACTTTGCTTTCCCATTGAGCTGGATTGGGTTTCCGACTGAAACACATATTCACATGAAAACTTACGCTTGAATCAATTTTATACTTCATGTTGTAGTAATTAATAAGACTATTGCATACCTAAAGTCCTTCGTGTAAAGAACTTCGACATGTCCATGTAAACCAACCAGGATGGGAGATACGGTGAAATCAATTTGCAGAGTAGATTCATTGAGTGGCTGAATGATAATGTTGGAAACTTTAGTGGCTGTAAATAAATAAATTTGGTATTCACCCCAAGTTTAGCGAACAGTTCGTCGTGAGATTTGCATTACTGTAAATACTTTGTGCATTTTTAAT
Organism: Willowsia nigromaculata; assembly: GCA_034700605.1. Taxonomy (NCBI): domain Eukaryota; kingdom Metazoa; phylum Arthropoda; class Collembola; order Entomobryomorpha; family Entomobryidae; genus Willowsia; species Willowsia nigromaculata. The sequence goes on from JAQIXX010002225.1 coordinate 25,043, forward strand.
ATGTATCTAAATACCATCATTAGGATGCTGTGAAGGATGATGAGGTAATCCAAATGGTGGTGGAGGAGGTGGAAAGTGTCCTAGATATTTCATTCATAATAACGCAATGAGTTAGTTTTTACCCGAGCATAAATTCAAGATTTTTCCTAAAACATCACTAAATTTGGATTCAGTTAATCTTCGCATTGCATAAGGAGCGTAATAGGGATTTTATGATTTAAGGCTGAAGTTTTAAAATTCTTGCTTGCAGCAACCAATTTTTATAAGGAATGTTCTCTAAAAGTAGGGCGTCGACATAAAAGGAAAAAAACCTTTAAGCTGGCACATGTATGGAAAGTTACTGAATACGAAACACATACGCAAACATATAATATCGACATTGAAAATCTATATGCGAGAATTACATATTAAAAAATCATTCTGAAAAACAACACAACTAAAGTATAAACCAACAATTACTCATACTACTCCTACAAAAGCATGTTTTATATAAAATCGATTTTCCGACTTCCACACAGAAAGCAAATTCTCACAACAGAACATAAATTTATTAGTGTGCTTGTGATAAAATTATATTCAAAATGTGTTTTTTACTGTGATTTTATGTGTATAAAACAAATCAAGTGTGTGTATGAACGTGACCTTTTGTGTCTCATGTCTTCTGTGTCAAAAATGTGAAGATAGACTATATAACAATATGGGTACAAAATGTACACTTTTCCAAGGGGAATATTGTACAGGGAGGAAATGATGGACACCAACCTGGAAAGCCTACAGGAGATGAAGGAGGTGAATTTGGTGGAAGTGCATGAAGTATTGGGCGTTGATGTTGGGGTGGCCCGCCAGGTCTTGGTCTAGGTCCTGGGCCCCGTCCAACATGAGGGTAAATGTTGGTTGAGGGATCGTGAGCATTAATAGAGCTCTGAGGTTGTGGAACAGCGACAATATAGCTTCCATCTTCGGCTCTGCCGATGTATCTGCCACCAGCATCTCTTTCCAACTCTGCG